>CAKOAT010368487.1:769899-804920 GCA_932364175.1 Eruca vesicaria subsp. sativa
TAGAAGTCGGGATGGTGCCATCTATTTCAGTTTCGTTTTAAAGGGTTTCACTACGTTTTCTTAAACTATGGTTATGTTATTCGGTTTTCATTGAACCTAGTTATTTGTAAGACGATTAAGATTGAAATAAAGGAAGTATTGGATTTAAGAGAAATGTTGTTATGGTTAAAAGTAGGATCCTAGGGACAGGGTTGTTACACTCAAGCTCTCCAACTTCCCGATTGATTTGGGGATCAAACAATGGAGTGGGTTGTATGGTAGCAAACGTATCATTGCAGTGGTGCCATTGGAGGAACTTCAGAGCTTTTGACCTGTCTATCAATGGCGTCGAAGCGTCCTTCTCAACGTTCTGTAGAAGTTGTCGAAGCCGTCGATTCTAGTCTGGAGATGAGGAAGCAGCAGACTTCCAACTCTTCTAACAAGCGAGATGATCAGCCGTTTCAAGATGCAAGCTTGTGATGAGGAGGTTACGAGATTTTCTGGATCCATTTTGGGTTTCTCTTCTCGAAGTATGGTGTTGCCGTTGAGCCTAGATCGAGCTCTTGCAGAAAGTTTGAAGCTTTCGTGGGTTTTGTCAGAGAGCTTCTTCCTTTCTCAGAGACCACCGTGATATTCTCTTTGTCGGAGGAGAAGTTAGTATAGAAGCCGGAAAACCGAATCGACATGAACGATATAAGAAATACGGAGTTAAGGAAATAGACGATTATATAAGACATGGGGGCGAGATAAATCTCTTTCCTTAACTCTTAATATTCGCTCCGTAGTGAGACGAAACTGTACGAATATCGAGTCCCAGGATACAACCATGGCAGACGAATCACGCTTCACTCGTGAAACGACCTAACAACATAAATTCTACGAACACTCTCTGAAAACTTACGCTGAGAGATTGCTGAATTTTTCTGTGTAAAAACGATATCAAATGAGAGAGGAGGAGAGGAGTATTTAAAGAAGAAACGAGAGTTCAAATTTCGTAACTGGCGGAGCACATTAGCGAAATATTCTCGGAGATCTCGGGAGTGGAGAGTTGAGAAACTTTCTCCGCAAGATTTTCTTCTTTGACTCGTTCTGATCTTTTACGAACATATAAACTCCATGTTGTTTTAAGACAAACTTCATGTCGTTTACAAAAACATCATGCTGTTTTTTATTTAAAAACGGCAAAGCGTTGAGCTTAATTTGGTCCAAAAAGATAACTTCTTATCGGGCCAAAGGCCCGACAATAAAGCCCACGCCCAAGCCCATGCCGAGCCGAGCCGGCCGGAAGGCGGCGGCGCGCGCGCGTGGGGAGTCCTCTCTACCACTAAGCTGTTTTACCCATAGTGTCATGGGAGCATATATATATACCTCATTTCCTCTCTAGTTCCCCGATGTGGGATGTTTGTTAATTTTGACACTTAGACAAAATTACAGTGTTTATGAAACACTATGCTACCAACTTCATTGTATCATTTCTTATTCAATTTTGATCTGTTTTTAAAGTGTGAATATACATTGTTGTAGTACTCATTACAAGCTTTCCAACAAGCTGATGATCTGACCGGAACGACCACCGGTTTGGCTGGAAAAGTCGCCGGAAAATCAAAAAAGTTCAGCTTTTAAAAACAGAGATCCAACAATCCCCCACATTAATATAAATGACTCTAAAAATATGCAAACTATATGCAGACTCGATAGACTCTAAAAATAAATACTTATTTTAATCCTGACTAGACTAGACTAGACAGATTTATCGAGAGTGTTTGCGAAAATTAAACTGTGTTTGAGTTGGTGGCATTTTTAAGCCTTGAACCACTCATAGTTAATATCTGTCGGGTTTACTTTACCAGAAGGTGAACATGATGTCTTGAACCAACCGATGTTTTATGTAGACCAAGACAACATGCATAACGCAGCTTCATTTTCTCGTAGAACTTAGTTCTCTATTGTGTTCATTTTGGCTCTGAACTATTCATGGTTTTCATGAGTGAACTTAGAGAATATAGCCGTTTATTCATTCTCCTAGAAACGGCCTCATTTCACACTCACTAGGTGATTGACCATGAAAAGTATTGAGTAATACTTCGCTTTAGAAGCTATGGAATCATTAAAAGCTAATGCTTATCCTTACATTTCGTAGCACTTTTATCATCTTAGGAGCTGGGAAGAGACTACTTTGTCTCAAGTGCTTTGGTTAGATTCTATTTGATTTTGTTTTCCCTTTGAACCTACATCTTGGGATCTCCAGTCATGATAGGTAGGGTTGCAATCAAACATCTTCATTTGTAATAGGCTTTAAACCCATTCCTTTTGATGATTTAGCAACAATATCTCGTGGCAAACCTTTAGTAAATGGATCCGCTAGGTTGTCAACTTATTTGATGTAGTCTATTGTGATTACACCAGTTGAGATAAGTTGTCTAATAGTTTTATGTCGTCTTCTGATGTGACGAGATTTACCATTGTAGAGATTATTCTGAGCCTGAGCTATAGCAGATTGACTATCACAATGTATGCGTATAGCTGGCACAGGTTTCTCCCACATAGGAATATCTTCTAAAAAATTTCTAAGCCATTCAGCTTCTTCTGCAGCTTTGTCTAAGGCTATGAACTCATATTCCATGGTGGATCTGGCTTGAACTGTTTGTTTGGTAGATTTCCATGATATTGCTACTCCTCCTAGTGTAAAGACATATCCACTTGTGAATTTTGAGTTTTTAGAATCTGATATCCAGTTAGCGTCACTGTATCCTTCTAAAACTGCTGGTTCTTTACCATAGTGAAGCCCAGAATCTTTGGTGTAGCGCAGGTAATTGAGTACTCTCGTTATAGCTTTCCAATGTGTATGACCTGGATTACTTGTATATCGACTCAGTACGTTTACTGCATGTGCTAGATCTGGTCTTGTGCAATTGGTCAAGTACATGAGACTTCCAATCACACGTGCATACTCATTTTGTGAAACCGCTTCCCCTGAGTTCTTCGTCAAGTGCATTTGGGGATCTAACAGAGTTTTCGCCGTACTATTAGAGTAATTTTTAAATCTCTCCAATATTGTTTCCGCATAATGAGGTTGGGTTAATGTAATTCCTTTTCAATTTCTTGTTACTTTACCTCCGAGAATTACATCTGCTACTCCCAAGTCTTTCATCTCAAATTTCCCTTTGAGCATGTTCTCTGTTTGACTGATAATATATTTATTGCTTCCAATAATGAGCATATCATCTACATATAGACATAGCAAAACATACGCATTTTTGGTAGTTTTGTAGTATATGCATTTGTCACATTCATTAATTTTGAAACCATTTGACATCATAGTACTGTCAAATTTTTCGTGCCATTGTTTAGGAGCTTGTTTAAGCCCATAAAGTGACTTTACTAGTCGGCATACTTTACCTTCTTGTCCAGAAATAGCAAAACCTTCAAGTTGTTTCATGTAAATTTCCTCTTCTAAATCACCATTTAGAAAAGCGGTTTTTACATCCATTTGATGAATTTCTAGGTCTCTTAAGGCTGCGATTGCTATCATCAGTCTTATTGATGTTATTCTCGTTACTGGAGAATATGTATCAAAATAGTCATGACCTTCCTTTTGTCGGAATCCTTGAACTACAAGCCTAGCTTTGTATTTTCCACCACGTTTTCGCGTCATTATCCATTTATTTCCTAATGCTTTGCAGCCAGGTGGTAAATCTATTATGTACCATGTATAATTTTGCATGATAGAATCAAATTCACTTCTGACAGCTTCGTTCCAAAACGGAGTTTCTGGTGAAGCCATGGCCTCTGCCAAAATTTTTGGAACATTTTCTACTAGAAATGCCATTAAGAAATCTTCACCAAATGATTTTTCCTTTCGAGCTCTTTTGCTCCTTCTAGGTTCATCTTTTTCATTTTCTGAAATATCATTTGTAGAAATCTCGACGTTTGTCTCAGTTTCTGAAACATTGTTTTTGTCTCTTTCTTCTCGAATTCGTTTTGAACCTAGTTTTTTCTTGCATGGAAAAATATTTTCAAAGAAAGATGCATTTCTTGATTCCATTACTGTATTTTCATGGATATCTGATATTTCAGATTTATGTACCAGATATCGATAAGCACTACTATTATGTGCATATCCGATGAAGATGCAATCCACTGTTTTAGGTCCAATAGTGACCTTTTTTGGTGGTGGTACCGCAACTTTTGCTAAGCACCCCCACACTTTGAGGTATTTATACGATGGTAAATTACCTTTCCATAATTCAAATGGAGTTTTGCCAGTTACTTTGTGTGGAATTTTGTTGAGGATATAAATAGTGGTAAGCAGCGCTTCCCCCCACAGGTTCTGGGGCAACCCTGATTCCTGCAACATTGCATTCATCATCTCTTTTAGAGTTCGATTTTTGCGTTCAGCAACTCCATTAGATTCTGGTGAGTAAGGGGCTGTAGTTTGATGAATTATTCCATGTTCTTTACATAATTCATTGAATGGCCCATCATACTCGCCTCCTCTATCGCTTCTAACTATTTTAATAGTTGTTTTAAGCTGATTTTCTACCTCGAGTTTAAATTCTTTGAATTTTTCTAAGGTTTCATCTTTGCTACGTAATAAGTATACATAACAATATTTTGTGCAGTCATCTATGAAGGTCACAAAGTACTTTTTCCCACCTCTAGNTTTCTAAGGTTTCATCTTTGCTACGTAATAAGTATACATAACAATATTTTGTGCAGTCATCTATGAAGGTCACAAAGTACTTTTTCCCACCTCTAGTTTGTATATATTTTAAATCACATAAATCGGTGTGAATTAAATCTAGAGGTTTGTTAGTTCTTTCAACATGAGGTGAGGGTGTTTTTGTGAGCTTAGCCTGTACACATACTTCACATTTTTGTTTACTTGTTTTATATTTTGGGATTAGATTTAGATTCATTAATCTTTGTATCGATTTGTAGTTCACATGGCCTAATCTTTCATGCCAAATATTAAAAGACTCAACCAAATAAGGAACTGGCTCTTTTTTATTCATTGAAACTTTTGGAGTTACAACTTTTGGAATGACTATCATTACATTCATTTTGACCAGTCCATCCTTAACATACCCCTTTCCCAAATACACCCCATTCTTCCTAATCACGAGCTTGTCCGCCTCAAGAGATGTGGCGAATCCGTTCTTGCTAAGCAAGGTTCCCAAAACCAAGTTCTTCCTCATGTCAAGCACATGCTTCACATTCTGCAGAGTGACTTCACGTCCAGATGTCATCTTCAGAACCACCTTGCCGTGGCCTTCAATCTTGGAGACTGCTTTGTTTCCCATGAACAGCTTCTCCTGAGTCTTGCTTTTTTAATAAGTGCTGAACATCGCCCTATCAGTGCAAATGTGGGTGGTGGCACCAGTATCATACCACCAATCTTTGGGGTTGTTGTTTTCAACCATGTTGACTTCAGTCACCACTGCAACGAGATCTTCCTCCGTGAGATTCACCTGGTCCTTCTCATCTCTGATCTTGCTGCGACACTCAACAGTCTTGTGACCATTTTTGTGACAGTAGTGGCACTTTCCCTTGAATTTCTCCACATTCTCATTGTTTTCATTGCCTTTACCTTTCTTTTTGAAGTTTGGTCCAGAAACCTTCAAGTTTGCAGCTGTCTTAGAAGGCTTGGCAGGGGAGTTAGCAATTGCCTTTCCTTTACCTTTCGTTTCAGCCACATTAACACTGTGCTCTTTAGCTTCGAGCTTGTCATTCTTTCGGTTTTTGGCTTCCATCTGAAGCCTCTAAATGAGATCCTCAAGTCCCATCTTCTTCTTTTTGTGCTTCAGGTAATTCTTGAATTCAGCATAGCTTGGAGGAAGCTTTTGGATGAGGCTGAGGGTTATGAATGTCTCATCTATGGATATTCCCTCAGCAGCAATTTCATAGCAAATGAGCTGATACGCTTCCACCTGATCCATGATGGGTTTTGAATTCACCATTTTGAAGTCATGGAATTTTGCAACTACATACTTCTGGCAGCCAGCGTCTTCACCTCTATACTTCTTGTCCAGCGATTTCCAGAGCTCTTTAGCCGTTGGAATCTCATAGTAGACTTGGTACAATGGGTCAATGAGACGACCCAAAATGTAGCCTTTGCAGATGAAATCCGAATGCACCCAACTTTCAACACTTGAGAAGACGTGCATATCGTCAATCCCCTGAGGGATAATGGGCTTATCTTCCTCGATGAATTTGTCCAACTTGCACAAACTGAGGAAGAACAGCATCTTCTTCTGCCACGTTTTGAAGTCTTTGCCATCAAATTTGTCTGGCATCATATTCTGAGAGATGACACCAGGAATAGCCGGAGGAGTTGCAACTGCAACCGAAACACTTGTGGATCCTTGAATTGGACCCGTTTGATAAATACCAGCACCAAACAGGCTACGGCGTGTGGTCTCATCAGGAATAGCACCCACTAGAAGGGTCGGATCGGTTGATACAGCGTTCGTCACGCCGGTTGCAACAGGTGATGTCGCGTTGAGTGGAGTCTGAGTGGCGAGTCAATGGGTGTGTTATCATCGTTCGTCATTTTTTCTTCTGTAAAGAAAATATGAAAACAGATCAGTACTCCATAGAACCATTCAAATAACAACATATTATTTTTAAGCAAAAATAATAGTGTGAAATCGATTTTCATTTTTGGTAATCTGAACCAAATCATATCTATACTAGTCTGGAAAACGTTTTGCAACCTCGCTTATAAGCGTTCGCAGAAACCGTTTAGTGTAGACTTAGAATGTTTCACAAATTCACTTAATAAAGCATCTGTGAAAACGATTCATATATAAACGTTTTAAAGGAAACAAGTATCTAGAACGTTTTGCGGATGATGCTATAAGCAAATCGCAAATTGTTTTGAGATAAGTAAGAAACGTTTCGCGGAAATGATAAAAAACCAAATCACAAACAGCGTTTCGAAGACCGTTTCGCGGAAGTGCTATAGAGCAAATCACAAACACGTATAGTAGACAGATAATAAACGTAAAACGTTTCGCGGAAGTGCTATAGAGCAAATCGCAAACACGATTCCAGAACTCGTTTCTATACATCGCTTTTTCAACCCGATTAAAGCTTTAGATAGAAAGCGATAAAGAGTTAAGATTGTAGAAGCCAGAAAACCGGATCGACATGAACGATATAAGAAATACGGAGTTAAGGAAATAGACGATTATATAAGATATGGAGGCAAGATAAATCTCCTTGCTTAACTCTTAATATTCGCTCCGTAGTGAGACAAAACTGTACGAATATCGAGTCCCAGGATACAACCATGGCAGACGAATCACGCTTCACTCGTGAAACGACCTAACGAACATAAATTCTACGAACACTCTCTGAAAACTTACGCTGAGATATTGCTGGATTTTTCTGTGTAAAAAACGATATCAAATGAGAGAGGAGGAGAGGAGTATTTAAAGAAGAAACGAGAGTTCGAATTTCGTAACTGGCGGAGCACGTTAGCGAAATATTCTCGGAGATCTCGGGAGTGGAGAGTTGAGAAACTTTCTCCGCAAGATTTTCTTCTTTGACTCGTTCTGATCTTTTACGAACATATAAACTCCATGTTGTTTTTAAGACAAACTTCATGTCGTTTACAAAAACATCATGCTGTTTTTTATTTAAAAACGGCAAAGCGTTGAGCTTAATTTGGTCCAAAAATATAACTTCTTATCGGGCCTAAGGCCCTCCAATAAAGCCCACGCCCAAGCCCAATCCCACGCCCACGCCCACGCCCACGTCCACGCCCAAGCCCACACCGACACCCACACCCACACCCAAGCCCACGCCCACACCCACGCCCAGGCCGGACGGCGGCAGCGGCGCGCGCGTGGGGAGTCCTCTCTACCACTGAGCTGTTTAACCCATGGTGTCATGGGAGCATATATATATACCTCATTTCCTCTCTAGTTCCTCGATGTGGGATGTTTGTTAATTTTGACACTTAGACAAAATTACAGTGTTTATGAAACACTATGCTACCAACTTCATTGCATCATTTCTTATTCAATTTTGATCTGTTTTTAAAGTGTGAATATACATTGTTGTAGTACTCATTACAAGCTTTCCAACAAGCTGATGATCTGACCGGAACGACCATCGTTTTGGCTGGAAAAGTCGCCGGAAAATCAAAAAAGATCAGCTTTTAAAAACAGAGATCCAACAGTTAGATTTAGATCCTCTCTTTTTTTTTTGTGCGAAGCTAGGTCTAAAAATACGGGGGAATGGACAGAATCCTTCTTAGGTTCTTCGCCACCGGCCTTGACGATTGGAGCATGTCTTCGTCGTTTGTTTGTATCTCTGTCGTCGGGATCCAGCCGGAGGGAAAGATGAGATGAAGTGATTACCAGATCTGTTGGGTCTAACTTGGGCTTTTTTTTCCTCAAAAGTTATTATCTTTAAGCCCAAACACCAAGCTTGTTGTTGGTGATGACGGAATGAAACTCTGCCGAAAGTGAGAAGCGGCGACTGTAGAGGCTTTCACAATAAAGCTTGTTCTTTTATTTGAGACCACCAGAATGGAAGAGGAAAGAGTCAATCTTTATTCTTGATTTTTTTTTAATTCTTTTTTTACTGGATCTAGGTTTCTTTCCAAGTTGATATGCTTTGAAGATTATTCTTCTTGGCCCCCTCCTTCAAGCGCCAACTATTTGAACCGAAAACGGTGTGTTTGTTGAATTCATACAATAAAAGATCTAAGGATTAGATCTTTGAGACTTAGAAGAAATCTCAATGAATTCAAATGAGAAAAAGAACATCCAAGGGATTTTATATGATTTGATCAAAGATTGCATTACAAGTATGATTTGATATGTAAAGTAAATCTAAAATCTATAAAATCTTTGTAAGGATGTGTTCTAGATCAAAAGAAGAGAAAAAAGATCCCAAACAAGAAGGGGTTGCCTCCTTGAAACCTAGGGCTCCCTACTAATATGAGTCTTATTCATTATCTAATGGGCCTTGTGGAGGATGTAAATTCACCCCCAACAGATAATAGAACACAAACAACAAAGGATCCAAGAAGTAGACCTATACTGCTATACATTGTATTGTACATGCACACTTTCTTATAGTACTGCATTATGAATCAACTTGGAAGGATAACTAAACCATTAACAAGTCCTAATCTCCCCATAAACACATATCTTTCAAAGGCAACATACAAAAACACAATCAGCCTTATTTAAATACACCAAAAACATAATAAAGGAATTCAACCAAAAAAGTCGCAGATTACCATTCTACCAATCTCTAAAAACCTAAACACACATAGACCATTAATTAACCTCAAATGCCAAGTGAAGACGCATACACCAAACTCAAAACATAACTGCTAATTGTAACAAATACACAAACCTTGTACAGATCTTCTTAACCAAAATAAACCATATGTAACACACTTACATATTTTGTTCAGTTACAAGAATACATAATACATATTATATATACATATATACAACTATACAAATACAACCAACAAAACGGCAATACACACAGAACTTTGTATCTCGGACAAAAATACTTGACAGAAGTATTTGTCTCCACACATTTAAGATCCCTTGATACTAAATTTTCTGCTACTGAATCATAACCCATATATCATTTTTGATCTGTTGGGTATTAAACACATCTTTAGAATCTTTGGTAAAATTAATAAGATCTCGCGCAAATCACTATCTAACTACAGAGTAACCTCTTTAAATTAATACTTTATAAATTAATATACACTAAATCAGTACTACTAAAAGAGAAGAAGTTTTTAAAAATATACATATACAAGTTGTTTAGACCCTTTCATTTAACTTATCTTTTTTGGTCTTACCTTAGAGCATCTCCAAAAGACACTCTATAACACTAAATATAGAGTTTTTGGCTCTCCAAAAAGAAACTTCAAAACTTCAAATTTGAAGTTTTGAGGAGTGAAACTTCATATTTGAAGTTTCAATTCTCAAAACTTCAAATTTGAAGTTTCATCTTTTTATTTGCATTTTGATCCTTACAAGTAATTATATATTATATTTATGATTTTTAAATATTTTCTCGTTTAACATTTTAATCCTTCAAATTTTTAAATTTTATAAATATTTCAGATTTGTTTTTATAGACTTAAGTTTTATACATAAAACTTTTAAATACAATTTATATTATTTTAAACCTAAAATTAGACTTTAGAAATATTACAAAAGAAACTTAAAAAAACTTTTTAAAAAGGTACATGAAAAGCATAGTTATTACATAAATTTAAATATTACAACAATATTAATAGTATGGTAAATTTTCTCTAAAACCTTCAAAATCTCCAAAATATTATCCAAATAAGTATTATGTAACTGAAGATGGAGCATTATGGAAATAATTTTATGAAATAATGTGATAGATATTTTGTTTGTAGTTTATTATTTAGTTATGTATTTCTATTTACAGTTTTATATTTTAGAGTAAATATTTTTTAATTAATATTATTGTTATGTTTTTCATATATGTGCTAGTTATTTATAAAAAATGAATTTATATTAATTATGACAAATATAAGGACCATAGAGTAAAATACAAATAGTTTTAAAGTTAGTTTTGAAGTTTTGCTTTTGGAGAAGAACACAATGAAACTTTAAAAATAGAGTTTGTAAAACTCTAAAATAGAGTGTCTTTTTGGAGATGCTCTTATATGTTGTAACAATACTTTTTTCAATATCACAGATTTATCCGATTTTTACTCCTTTCACTAACAATACAATAGTATTAATTAATATTATTGTTATCGGAAGTACATGAAATCAAATTATAGAAATTGGGCCCCTCATATGCTTTTTCTATGCATGCAACCCGTCCATACCCGATTTAGTACTATATATATATATATGTAATCTTTGCATGGACTTTTTAACAATACAATCATTCAAATAAAATAAAGTTCAAAATCTATTTAACTCTATTTTGTGTCTCATTGTAGTGATTGTTAATCAATAAATTTATAGACTATATTTTATACTCAGGATCTACACTATTTAGATATTAATTAATATGAGATAGCATATAACATGAAACATATTGTACCATGTCATCTTACATTATATAGTTTTAAATATAACAAAATAAATTTGATAAAAACCTTTTCGCAAAGCATATGTTAAATATATATATATATATATATATATACTAGGTTAACTTAATTTTTCTATAAGTATTATAATAAAAAAATAATAAGAAAGTTTAACAACTAGTAAAAACCCAACAAATATGTTTTAATGAATTAGCTAAAACATTTACCAAATAAATCTTAAGCCATGTAAATTTAACAAATGTAACTTTATAAAATACACACAAATATAATGAGAAAGTAGGTTTGCATATTTAGGTACTCGGATCGGTTTCTTTCTATCTGGGTTTTTTTGTTCCTTAATATTTGGACCCAAATAGATATGAAATTTTTGATTCGGGTTTAGGTTGGTTTCTTTCTATATCTGGGTCGTTTCGAAATCACAATTAAAATACATGTAGAATACATGTATATTTGGGTATGTAGCAGATCTAGGTCGGTTCAGATATTTAAAATCTGAAAAGATTAAAAGTATCCGTAAACCTGAAAATAAAAAATATCTGAACTCAACAAATACCCAGAGTATATTTAAATACTCGAAAAAGATATGAAATTCTTCATGAAATATAACTTTAGAAATCGAAAACACCCAAACTTTTATCTGAATAACCCAATATATTTTAAATTTTTTAAATTTTACTTAAAATATGAAAGTATAACTGAAAACACAAACTCAAAACAGAAAAAGAATATATGTAATACCAAAAAAAAATATCGGAAATATAAATATACCTAATATATACAAAACATTTCACGTACTTTGGGTATCCGACCGAATCTTGGGTAGGATCCATACCGAACCAAGATTCGATGGTTCAAAAAAATACCCAATACGTACATTTCTTTGGATCCAGAGTCAATCATTTTTTTGGATTCTGGTAAATGCCTAGCTTAAAAGAGAGAGTTATATAACATGTACATACAAAATCTCGAATAAATTAATTCAAAAATTATATAATTTTAAACAGATTTTCGTCTTCGATACAGTACATATTTGTACTATAATAATATACAACAATCCCAAAATACTAAGTTATATCAAAATTTATAATCCGAAAAAATTTGTGTGTTTTTAAGTGCGGATCAAAATCTAATATCTTTTTAAAATAATATAATTTTATTGTCTTAAATTGAGTTTTTAATTCAGTTAATATATATATAAATAAGAATCTCTTTAAATTAATAAAAAATTATAGTTTTGTTGTCGTTGCAATATTATTAATTTATAGAGGTTTGCTTCTAGTACGATGTTATAAAACTTAATGACCAAAAATCCAAGCATAAAAACGCCCAATTCAATAGCCCAGCGAAGTGAATCTCAATGTGTTAAAGGTAAATAAAAATAGTTTAGTGGGACCCACTAAACCCCCCCCCCCCCAAGTTAAAAATTCAAGGAATCAAAACGCACAAACTAGCCTCCGTTCCAATTATTCCACGAAACACCGCGTTTTTGTTTACATTTCTTCTCCTCCTTCTTCCTCTCTCTCTCTTCGCCGTCAGGTCTTACCCATTCTTCGGTCTTCACTCCCGCGGTTTTCTTTGCTTCTTGATTTTATCGGGAAAGTCTGCAGGAAAATTTCGAAACTCGGTAAGAGAGGTGCGGGTTTTAAAGTCGTACTCAAAAACTTGTAAATTTGCGTATGGATTTAGCTGGCTATGGATAGAATTATAGCTCGTGTGAAGAAATCGTCGGCTAGGGGAGGGGATAAAACGCCGACGAGGCGATTAGAGCGCCGTGACGCCTTGAAGCATATCAATTATGACGCAGCGTCGATATCTACTTGGTCAGCTGAAGATCTCTCGGCTTCGACTTCTTCTCTGGTGACGCGCTCTCTGGAGTTCCCAGATCGAACCAGTTTCCGAATCTTCGGAGGTGGAGATGGAGAAATGGATCGGATTTACAAGTCTCTTGGTTTGTCTGGTCCTGATGATTTGGCTATTTCTTTTGACGCCTGGGAAGCTTGCAAGAAGCGTTCGTCCTCAGATGTTATCAACAGGTTCAAGTCTTTCGAGCTGGATCTTCACAATTTGAGTGAAGCAGCTCCTAGTGGTGATGCTGTTAATTCTTCCGATACAGATAATAATAGTACTGAATTGACTCAGTCCGAGTCGAGCAAGTTTGGGAGTTTTAGGAATTTGGCGGGTAAGGTTGCACTTGATACTGGTACTGAAGTGAACAAGCGTGGTCTTGAGCGAGCACCCACGATTACGTTAGAGTCGAGTCTTATTCTGAATCACAGTGATGTTGCTGATGGTGGTACTGAAGAGAACACGCGTGGTCTTGAGCGAGCACCGACCATTACTGTAAAGTCTAGAGGTTATCTCGTTCCGAATTACAGTGATGTTGGTGGTACAGGAGAAAACAAGCTTGGTCTTGAGCGAACACCGACCATTACTGTAAAATCGAGAGGTTATCTTGTTCCAAATCACAGTGATGTTGTGGCTGATGTTACTGGTTGTGGTGGTATAAAGGGAGTAAGACCACCGGTGCTTAAGCCTCCTCCGGCGAAACGACCTCCTATTGATCATCAAGGATCATCTTGGGATTTCCTTACGCATTTCGCTCTAGAGGATGGAATAGTTAGGCCGCCAAGTTCCTCTTCTTCTTCTTCCAACAATGGAGAGGAAGCTCTGGAAGAGGAAGTGGAAAGAGATACGGAAGGCGAAGCGAGGTTTCTTGAGTCCGTGGATACAGCTGATGAGGCATGCTCGTTCACTACGAACGAAGGTGGTGACTCCTCAAGCACTGTATCCAATACTTCGCCCATTTATGCAAACGGTGGATCTATTATCACGTCGTGGCAGAAGGGTGGACTTCTGGGACGAGGATCATTTGGCTCCGTTTATGAAGGCATTTCAGGGTATGTCTTACTGGTTACTAATGTCTCTTGAACTTGAAGTCAGGTTCTTAGATGCTTTAGCAGCAGATCCATAGATACTTTTTGTTAAATGTTTATGTTAAATATAGGGATGGGGACTTCTTTGCTGTCAAGGAAGTTTCACTACTTGAACAGGGAAGTCAGGCACAAGAATGCATACAACAACTTGAGGGGGTGAGATATACATGGTTTATGATCGGTAGAGCTGGGAATTTTTATTTTTTTGAAAAATATACTAAAATTCTTTATAAATAAATACTTTTTTTTTAAATATCAAATATTTTTAAAAAATCAAAAATTTAACTACAAATATAATATTTATATTAATTTTTAGAAAAATAAAATAAAATAACTATTTATATTATTTAATAATTATCTGCGGGTCAACAGGTTACCCGCATAGCTTATACGTTTGTAGCATTGTTTCATTGATATGGCGAAAGCTGGCTGTTAATACTCCACGTTTTCATTTTCTACAGGAGATTGCACTACTTAGTCAGCTTCAGCATCAGAACATCGTAAGATATCGTGGCACTGCCAAGGTATGATTCCGTTCTGGCCTTCCTGGTCCCAGATGCAGTTTCCAGTGCATTTCTTTGCTCAATCAATAACTTGTAATCTATTGTTGTTTGCAGGATGGGTCGAATTTGTACATCTTTCTTGAACTTGTAACCCAGGGGTCTCTTTCAAAGCTCTACCAAAGATACCAGCTTAGGGACTCTGTAGTCTCCGTGTACACTAGACAAATTCTTGATGGTTTGAAGTACCTCCACGACAAAGGTTTTATCCACAGGTTAGACTAGTAGAAACACTTTTCTTTTGTCTTTCCGTAAACTCTGTTGTGATACCTGTCCTTGTCTTTCGTAAGCCTCTGATTGCGCCATTTCCTGCGTCTCTTTTTTTTTCTCGTCTGATGTGACATAGGGACATCAAATGTGCAAACATATTGGTGGACGCCAGCGGAGCTGTCAAGCTTGCAGATTTTGGATTAGCAAAGGTTCTTTTTCTATAGATCTGTATAGTTTTTGCTCTAATGTAATAAACTCGGTACATGGCTTACCACCCCTTTTGTTGATGCTTATGTCAATTTTGTTATTTAGGTTTCAAAATTGAACGACATTAAGTCCTGCAAGGGAACCCCATTCTGGATGGCTCCAGAGGTATTATTGTTTTGGAAGATTATCAAGTCCCTTTTACTCTTTTGATTATGTGAATACAATGATAGAGAAATCTATCACACATATGAACATAAATGGTTTGATCTTTAACTCGTTATTGATGTATAACATTGGTTGCTAAGACCTATTTTGCCGCATATGGAGTAACCTGGGCTTGCTAACCCCCGTTATGCGTCCTTTCAAGTGCTTGCTTAATTTGAACTAGTTTAAATTTCTATTTATTTTCAGTTTATGGCGTTTATAAACTGCAAGTAGTAATCATATGCTAACAGATATGTGGATTCATTTTCACTTACAAAAGGGTTATTCTAAATTGAAAATAATAATTTGATCAGGTTATTAACCCCAAGCGTACTGATGGGTATGGAAGTTCAGCTGATATATGGAGCCTTGGGTGCACAGTGCTGGAAATGCTTACTGGTCAGATCCCCTACTGCGATCTAGAAAACCCCGTAAGTATTCATAACCTTCTTTATATAAAATTGGACTATATGTGTTTTTGTGAAAACAAAATCGTGGACAACGCAGTTAGCTAGTTTAAAATTCAAGTCTCTTCAGTGTTTGTGCTCTACACCTTTTATTCTGAAAGTTCATTTTTAATTTCTTGTATGGGGGTTTCTCGCAAAATTTAGAGTATGCTAGTCCACAAAAATAAAAGAATTGATGTCAGAATTTGTGTAAACGCTCAGGTCCAAGCCCTGTTTAGGATCGGAAGGGGTGTTCTTCCGGACATACCTGATACATTATCCCTCGATGGCCGTGATTTCATAACTAAATGTCTCAAAGTGGACCCGGAAGAGCGGCCAACTGCGGCTGAGCTGCTAAACCATCCATTTGTGAGAAGGCCCTTAGCATCCTCGAGCTCAGGCTCAGGCTCAGGCTTGGGATTGGGATCAGCATCTCCGCATGTCCATAGACGAGACTAAAGAGCTTTGGAGTCTAACATTGATGGTTTAATGTGTTATGAGAGCAGCGGTAAGCAGAAGATTTGTGAAAGATGAGACCCCGTAAAAACTAGAAACTATTAGGGAAACACGAGATACGATTCTTCAACACACGTCCGGTTCAGTTAGGCAGCAAGCTAAACTGGCTGGAGGAGACATATCCTTTAGGTTCGTTACTGGCTCATTAGTTGGTTATTTGTGGTAAGTTGTATTATGTTGGCCGTAATTTGACAGCTTGAGATCCATATTCTTCTAGGAAAATGATAAAATAGAGTGTCGATCTTGGTGTTTTGAGTGTACAGGGTTTGTAAGTTTTTTAAAAATGTAATGTATGAGCTTTTTAAAAATATTGTTGTATTTAAATACATATTTTGTTTTCAATAACATTTTTTTACATTAATTAGGGATGGACATTTGAGTATCATTTATTTTGGTTAGATTCTGTTTGGTTTAGATATTTGTGGTTTAATTCTAATCTTTGCAGGTTTGGATTGGGTTTAGGTTTGGATAGCTAATTTATTTTTATTTTTTTAAGATTAAATTTATATATACTCTAAATTTTTCAAAATGTAAAAGTAAAAATAATATAAAACATATAAATTTGAAAGTGAATAGCAAAATACTTAAACTTAACATAAAATTGGTTTATCTTAAATATGTGGACAAAAAAATCAATAAATATTTCAAATATTTTAAGTATTAGGAGTATTGTTTAGCTATTTTAAAAATGTACATTTAACTATTTTATATATTTCTAAGTATTTTGGAAAAAATTTTAAAATCTCATGTATTTTGTATATTCTTAGATGTTAAATTTAAAAATAATTAATATATTTAAGTATATAAATCTGGTTCTGGTATATTTTGATACCCGAAATATTTTGATTTAGTTTGGTTCTTTAGATACCAAAATTTCGAATCCGTTTGGATATCTAATCAATTTTGGTTAAAAATTTGTACTACTTTTTGAATTAGATTTGGTACGGTTATCTGGATTCAATTTTTTTGCTCAACCATATATTTTTTGTTGTAACAAAAATTTAAATGAAAAGGATGATGGTTCATATTGATTTTGGGTATGCAATAATTTTTAAACAAAACACTCTATTATACGTGATCCATTTAGTTAATCATTATAAACTGTTTAAGATCCACTAGAAAAAAGATTGGCTGAACTAAAAAAACGTTATCATTGATCTCAAAATTTTCAATGTGAGATTTTTACAATTTTTAGTAAATTATGGTCGTTTTAAAAAAATTCAAAATATAACATATAAGAAAAAATCTAATTTTTTTTATTATATGATTAATGTGATTGTTTAATTTTTATTTAATAATATAAAATTAAATAAAAAATAAAGAGGATAAAAATTGTTATCAAATCTTTATTATTCATAAACATTAATTGTAATATATGTTAATCATATTAGGTAATTCCGTAGTTTTTATCTAAGGAAAGAATATGAAATATTATTTTGTATACTACTAATTTAATATGATAGTTAGTATAATAAAAATATAACATATTTCTTTAAGAGTTATGAAAGTCATTCTCATTGTGACACGTGACTAGCAAATTTTTTTTTTGAGCAAAAGCTACAAAAAAATGTTGTAATGCTCGAGGATTAATATATAGGGGATTTAAACTACTAATCAAAAATATTATATGTTAAATTTTTAAATGTTTTATTAATTTATAGTCATTTTTAAAAATTTCAAATATAACATATATCAAAAAAATCTATTTTTTGTTATATAGTTAATGTTATTCTTTAAATTATTTTCACATATAAGTTAATTAAAAAAAATAGAGGTTATAATTTTTTTTTATCAAATCTTCATATTCGAATAATTATTTATCATATATATATATATATATATATATATAAAACATATTAGGTAATTTCGTAAATTTTATTTAAGGAAATCATGAATAGCATTAATGTTAATTTTATGTTTAGTTTAATAAAAAGTATATTATATGTTTATATTGACCAAGGTTTGAGAACTCGTTAGGTGCTAGTCAGGCGTTCGGGTTGGGCCTAGCGCCTAAACAACAAATCGGAGATTAATCGGGGCCTTGTTCTTACATTTTTATTATATTAATATTCATATATATGTTAGCATATGCGATACTCACTACAAGAAATGTTGGTATTAATAGCAGAGTCGGATAGCGTTTTTTTTATTATGCTATAGTAGACATACATCTTATTTTTTGATAGCGTTTTTAAAAAATATAAACGCTATATTTAGTTGGCCCGATTTTAATTCCCGAAATACTTTTAGAAACGTAGTATATATAGCACTCTCAATTTTAAAATGATATGCATAATTGATGCAAAAAATAATTCATTTTCCCGCAAAATACTTAGTGAAAAAACAAGTGTCTATTTTTTTTCATTTCCCCTCTCATTAGTTTTTCAATTTCCCTCTCATTCCATTTAATATCTCAAACCTCCAAAAAATTTGATTTATATAAATAAAATTAGTTAAACAATACATTATAATTTCTAAAATAATTTTAAAAAATAGTTTTGTATTGATTAATTTTCTAACATTGATTGCTTTCAATCCAAAGGTTACAAGTTAATCTTCAACCCCTCTCATGATTACGATCCTTGAATTGTTAAATCTAACCAAAAGGATATAAGTGTATATTTACTTATTATTGATAAAACATTTAAGTCTATCTTGGTCTTTTTTATTTTAATGTCTATATTTGTGATTAAAACTTTTTTTAAGTATATCTTAAAAAAAAATTTCTTTAATTTATATTTAATAATATATATGTATATTTTATCTTTTGGTTAAATTATATTAAATCAGATTCTATACTATTAAGAGAAAATTTTGTTAGATATATAATTATCAAAATATAAACTAAATAACATTTCTAAAATTTATAGATGTTATAAATAAAGCTAATGGTATTGAGATTAGAAAATTTTAATTTAAAAAAAAAACTGCATTAAATTTTTTAAAAAAGAATTTATTAATAAAAAATATATAATTATAAAAATACACTATTCAATATTTGTAATATTATTATATTTATATTTCTACTATTATATTATTTATTATCTTAATGATTATTTATGAGTTCTTTTTCTTATCATTATTTTAATACAAATGTTTATTTAATCAAACAGAAAAAGTAATATAAAATTATTTTTGTTTATTTTAAATTATATTTAAGAATATGCATGTATATATTTAAAATTATAATCTTAGAGAATTTTTTTATCTATTTATTTTAATTAAATAAATTTGTAGAAAATTTTATAATTATCAAAAGTTAAAATTAGAAAATATTTATTAAATTTTTAAATATATAAGAAATTAATAATTTACAATTAAAATTTTTAATAATTTTCAAAAAATGTATACATTTTTGAAATTTTTGTAATAAAATTGTATAGTTTTAAAATATATAATTAAATGGTATTTTCGAAATTTTTAATGCCATATTGGTATATATTTATTTTAATGATGATTTATTAGTTATTACCATATTTTAAAAATATTTCCAAAAATATAAATCGACATTAAATGTAATATATTAGTTGTTACCATATTCTATAAAGTTTTCCAAAAATATATATCAACATTAAATGCAATTGTCCATGTCATATTTAATCATATGTCATGTCATCAATTCTAATAGACATGTCATCATTTTTTTTGTGAAACTGATTCTAGAGAAGACATGTGGCAAAATCACTTCACAAATAATGTATAGGGGATTATGTTTTTGTTTAATGTGTTTGAATTAGTTTTTTTTATACGTACTAGTTTAATTTTATAAAATTGACTTTATTTGTCAACTGATTTTAATTTATTTTCAAAATAAAAATATTAAATTAAATTTGTCATAAACGAAATGAAACAATTACATTTTAAAAATGCAATGAAAAATTCAAATATTGCTATTGATAGAACACTACAATAGTAGTTAAATATGCTATACTAAAATTTAAAAACTGCTATAATAAAAATGTTATAATAACATTTTAGAGTCGCTATTGAAAAAATTACAATTGCATAAACAAAACCGCTATAGTAAAATTTAAAAACTGCTATAATAAAAATGTTATAATAATATTTTAGAGTCGCTATTAAAAAAATTACAATTGCATAAACAAAACCGCTATTACTAAAATAATATTAATATCGGATAACAAAACCGTTATCTAATGGACCAGACCTATTATCGCGAGCGATATTGGAGCGATTTCTACAACGCTATGGTATCGTATGATAGCGTTTTACGGGTGCTATTAAAAAACCCTTATCTCTTGTAGTGACTTAATGATGAGATTGTTGTCTCCTAGTGGTTCATGCCGTTTATCTTACACTGTGCAACCCGGTTTGAATCTCGCCTACGCAATTTTACTATTTTCGCTTTATTTACCTGGGAATGGAGAAAGTCCCACATCGGATACAGATGAAAAAAGAAGAAAAGTCTGATTCTATATATAGTTCTACAACAACACGCAAAAGACAACAATATTAGTAGAGATATTTGGGCTTTTGGTTAAAGGCCCATAAATATTTATATATAGTTAATATTTTGAGGTTATATGGACTGATTAATCGTGGTAAAGGCCGATTAATTGGTCAAATGAACCGATTAATTGGTTAAATGGGCCGATTAATTGGTGACCGATTTTTTAACCCGATTTTGGTAAAATCGCGGTGGGCAGGGTCCGAGTAGCGGTTAGTCGAGCGCCTAGGCGGCTAGGCGCCCGAGTTTTAGAACATAGATATTGACCAACATTTTTTCTAGTAAATTTGAGATGTGATTACCAAAACATATTATAATGTTTTTCAATTAATATATGGGATTGGTTTTTGATAGTTTTTGTGTATTGTAACTGTGTGCACATCACGTGTCCCGGTGTGCTGGTTGGTTTTATCTCTAATTATCGCCCTTTGAGTCTATTGTTTATTGGGAGAATCGCATAAAAAAACATTTAAAGTGATACTTATTAGCACTTTAAACCTTAAAGTTTTTTCACTAGCACTTTAAATCTTCAAATTGACATTTGTATCACAAAAAACCTTGAACTTAAAAATATGACCTATTGAACAGGTAAAACATGTAATTTATCAAAAAAAAAAATAGAAAAATAAAAATTTAATATATAATAAAAGTAAATAAATAAAAATCAGTTAAACTTCCAAAAAAATAAAGAAAATTTCATAACATAAATAAAAATTTATTAAAAAAATAACTTGAAATACCAAAAATTAAAAAAAAAATCTGAAATTAAACAAAAATTAAAGAAAATTAAAGAAAATTTAACAAAAATAAATAAAATCAAAAACTAAATTAGATTTTCAAAAAAATTGACGAAAATTTCAGAGCATAAAGAAACATTTAAAAAAAGAATTGAAAACTGTTTGAAACCATCATCATAAATAGTGATATATTTGAAATTTTTATTCTCAACTACAATATATCAGATTTTTGAAAATTAAAATATTGTAATTTTTATGAAATTTTCCAATAAAATTGACATATCATTGTTGACAATAAAAATTTCAAACATAGCACTGTTGAAGTTGATGGTTTCAAATAGTTAAAAAAATAATCTTGTAATTTTCTAAAAACTATTTTGAACTTTTGAGTTTTCAATTTTGTGATTTTTTTTTAATTTTTGTTTAATTTTCTGAATTTCACTTAATTTTTGGTATTTCAATTTCTTTTTTTTTTATAAATTTTTCTTTCTGTTCTGAATTTTTCTTTAAATTTTTTGAAAATTAAATTGATTTTGATTTATTTATTTTGTGCTTATTAATTTTATTTATATTTATTAAAATATTTATTTCTCGGAAAAACCTAAATAAAATAGGTAATTTATTAAATATATATTTTTAAAATTTTTGTTTATGTTCTGATTTTTTTATTTAAGTTTTTGGAAATGTAATTTAGTTCTTGGTTTTTATTTATTTTTTGTTCAATTTGTGATTTTTTTTTATTTTTTTTTAAAAAAAATTAGAATTTCATTTAATTTTTGGTATTTCAAATTATATTTTCATAAATTTTTCTTTATGTTCTGATTTCTTTTTTTTTGAAAATTTACTTAATTTTTATTTTTTAACATTTTTAAATTTTTTTTTTTTTTAAACCTGATAAATTACCTGTTTTACTTGTTCAACAGGTTAGATTTTCAAGTTCAAGATTTTTTGTGACACAAATGTCACTTTGAAGTTTTAAAGTACTAATGAAAAAATTTCAAGTTTTAAATTGCTAACAAATTTCACTTTGAAGGTTTTATGCGCTTTTCCTATTGTTTATTTAAAACTGTGTGCACATCACGTGTCCGGTCTTAGATTTTCGTCTAAGGCACCTTTATTGAAGTCTATTATTCAATTAGGTTCTTACAACATTGCTTCCTTGAGTGCATGCGATTGATGTCTACTTATTAAACCAAAAGTCACTTAAAACCTTTTAAAAAAAATTGTCTTTATTTAACTGGTAAATGATTTTTTTTTTAATTAAATTATAAGTAATTTAAGTGATTTAAACTGACATATCATTCGTATAAAAACTTATTATATTAATTTGATTGGTAAATACTTTTTTAATATTTATTTATTTCAATTAAATATGAAAATGAAATTCTAAAACTAATTTATGAATTGGGACAATGATGATTGGAAAAATGGTATTCGCAAATATGTTTCGGGAACCATAGAAAATGGATTTTTTTCTGTTAGTTGAACATTCTTATGTAGCTGATTCTTTAAAAGACAAAAAAAACTAATGTGGGAAAGTAATCTGTTGGTGTCAAAATCTGTCACGACGGAATCAATCGCTAAAAGTTTCCGTAAAAATAAAAATACGTTTTATAAAACTCGATAAGTCGTTTTATAAAACTCCATAAGTCGTTTTATAAAACTCGATAAGTCGTTTTATAAAATTCGAGAAATCGTTTTATAAAACTCGAGTAATCGTTTTATCAAAACTCAAGAAGTCGTTTTAGAAAACTCGAGAAATCGTTTTATAAAACTCGAGAAGTCGTTTTATAAAACTCGAGAAGTCGTTTTATAAAACTCGAGAAGTCGTTTTATAAAACTCGAGAAGTCGTTTTATAAAAATCGAGAAGTCGTTTTATAAAACTCGATAAGTCGTTTTATAAAACTCGATAAGTCGTTTTATAAAACTTGAGAAGTTGTTTTATAAAACTCGAGAAGTCGTTTTATAAAACTCGATAAGTCGTTTTATAAAACTCGATAATTCGTTTTATAAAACTCGAAAAGTCGTTTTATATAACTCAAGAAGTCGTTTTATAAATCCAAAAGAGATTTCCGAACAAAGGAAATCCGCGGAAAACTCGGAAGATCGTTATCTCGGAAGAAAAAAACAAACGTCGATTACATGATCATCCGAGTTAAGCACAAAACCGAGAAATCATGTGAAAACTCTAATAAATCATGTGAAAATTCTAATAAATTACAATTATAAATATTTTTTGGTAACCTTTATTATAGTTTAGTATCTTTAACGGAATTTCAGTTAACTTTCTTAAGATCCAAAAATTATACAAGACCTATATTACGGTAACCTTTATTTATAGTTTGGTATATATTGGAAACATGCTTATAATTATTGATCAAATTTTGAATATATCATAATTTTTCTACATTAGGTAATAATAATAAATTATTTATCATTTTTGAATAGTGACTTGCATTTAGGTTTAATTAGCAAAAAAATATTATTAGAATATTTCAAAAGTGATTAAGATGTGCCTAGACCTTTACGCACAACACTATATATTAGCCTCTATACTATTGTAATACACCACTAGAAACAAAATAAAACGCAAAACATTTTTAAACCAAAAATGAGTACTATGAACGGCATTGTATATTAATATTATTGTGGTTCGTTACGCTTTCATAATACTGTTAATAAGAGGTTTAAATTCTTTAAATTCCAGCTGATATAAATAATATTAACATATTTATGCACTCCTGCGCAAGACACATATATCTACTTAGTCTTATATAATAAATTAGACTTTTGTCACTTTTCCATAGGACAAATTAGGACACGTGTCACCACATTAAATGTCCTCTGATTGGGGCTTAAAGGCTTTTATTTTGTTTTCGTTATGTTAACTATTTTTCAGTTATTAGATTTGGGCTTAATGTCTCCAGGTCCAATTACCTTATGTTTTAGCAGCGAAAAAATACACTGTCTAGATTATATTGCCTTCGTCATTGTTCTCATGGAAGCGGCAGCGACGAGCATCCTGTAACGTTTTCCATTAAATTTCTTCTTCAATCCTAGCATTAACACTCCATCCCACTCTCCCCACTATCTTCTATTAAATCAACATGAGCCTCTTCGTTTGTAACCGGCCAAGGTCACCTCCTATAAATTGGCATGATTCACTACAAGAAAAATTGCTTTTATTAGCGGATGAAAAACGCTATTTAACGATATGATAGCGGTTTATGAAACGATGTATCATCGCCCGTTATAGTAGGTCAGACACATGAGATAACAGTTTTTGGTGATGTTATCTTATTGTTATATATTATATCGTTCTTTTGTATGCAATTAAATATTTTTAATACCATGTTTTCTTTGTTATTATTTACATTAAATTTCTTTATATTAAAAATATTTTTTGTTTATTATTTTAAAATAAAAATAATTACAGTTCAAAAATAATTTATATGTAAAATTTCTTTATTATTTAAACTGATTTACAATTAAATAGGTTTACAAAAAAAATTTCTAATTAAATAAAAAGGTACTAAACCAAATAAACCAAAAATCTAAACCAAGCTTAACCTAAACAAAGCTTAAAACCTAATGAGAAAAAGATCGGTAGAGTCTTGAGGAAGAAAAGAAAATATACACTCTTGGCCATTGGATTTTCAGTAATTAATGGTCAAAAATACTAATCCATATTTTAAAGAATTGACCAATAAAAAAGAAAGACTTAGTTGGAGGTTAAGACCTTGGTTTTTGTGTTGTTTATTTAGTTATATATATATATATATATATATATATATATATATATATAATATCGGCACAGTTATATATACTTTTTGTCATAGGATGTGTTTTTTTACAACAGAAATAGCTCCACATAAACTAAATTTCGTCTTTGTGGGCAGGTTATTCCTTAACTCATCGGGAACGCATCTACTTTGACCTTACGACAGCAGTAGGCAAAGAGATGTTTGACAATTTAGTATCCCTTATTCTAATTATACAAACGCCTCTTTATTCATGGGAAATTGTGACTAATACCACTTTCCTCATACCACATTTCATCTATACCTTAACCAACTTTACCATTTTAATTTTAATAGGTAAAATACCATTCTATCCCTAATTAATTAAACGGTGAAGAAAGCCACCACCATCTCCATCTCCGTGGCTCTCGAGAAGAAAGCCACCACCATCATCTCCATCTCCTCATGGAGGGTGTGATAAAGTCAATCCAAGGTCTATCCGCCAGTCCCGGCGACTTATCTTCACTCCACCGTCTTCTTAAAGGAGCCGAGGAGACGCTCCGAAGCGAATCGGATCTCCAAATCTGTACTCTTGACCAGCTCGACGCTTCCAAGCATTCTCTCGGTTACCTCTATCTCCTGTGAGTTTTACTCTTACTCTGATTTGTTTGGGTATATATATATATATTACTCTTTGAGCTGATTTGTATTTTTGTTTCGTTGTTTCAGCGATGTTCTCACGTGTGGTCCAATGTCGAAGGAGCAAGTTCTGTTAATTGCTCGATTTTCTCTTTATCTTTTGATGTTATTCTTATAATACTGTATTATTTTTACTTGTGCAGTTTAGTATCAGTCTCCCCAAGTGCGATTCTACATCAGCTCAGAGGAGCTTCAAGAGCTGGTGAACAGTAAGTTTGAACTGTATCCGTTGTATATGTGTCACTTGTCTATGCTATGATATCGTCATATGATGAGTTGTTTTCCCATTTAATGGTGGCTAGTCTCATTTTCAGTTCAATCCAATGAACTCATCTGCTGTGTACCATGTACTAGCTATGTTTATAGATAGCTCATATTTTTTTTATCGTTCACCCTTTTTGTCAGCCTTACACTGAAGTGGGAAATTGCTTCAACGAAGGGAACATCAGGGAACTAGAGGCAGTGGTCGTGGCCAACAGCTCAGATTTTGAAAAGGGAAATTTCCCCTAAACACTCACTTGTCACTGACAGTAATCTTCCTATAGTTTCTGTACTG
This sequence comes from Eruca vesicaria subsp. sativa, assembly GCA_932364175.1. NCBI lineage: Eukaryota > Viridiplantae > Streptophyta > Magnoliopsida > Brassicales > Brassicaceae > Eruca > Eruca vesicaria. The sequence continues at coordinate 796,239 of CAKOAT010368487.1, forward strand.
ATATTAATCTTCATTCACCGTATTTTTCAGGACAATAACCTTGGATTAGTAAAGCAAGCTGTGTCATCCCTTTACAAGCGGAACATTCTGATAAATGACTCAGAAGTACTTGACCTTGTCGCTTCAGGATACAGCCAACATGGTCCAACTTGCTAATGCTAAGGAGGCGGAAATGCATGTGCTTCAGATGGTACTGTATTCTGTGTTGTACTCTTGATTTTTGGAAGCTAACCGATATTGAACATTTATCATGTTTTTTCTTACCAAACATGCAGATCCAGGATGGTCAGATACATGCTCTTATCAACCAGAAAGATGGAATGGTCAGATTCTTGGAATGTTAAGAGTGTTGATCACTATGCTCTTTGATGCTAGTTTGAAACAGTGGCATTGACTGTTTCTAGTGCTTTTCATGTTTTGAAAAGTTACCATAATTAAGCAGTTTCTGTTAATATAACGCTGAGGATATAACATTTCTGGACAGAGACTGTCTTCGAACACTTTGAGGAAGATCGTTACAGGCTCTTTGCGGTCGATCTTTTGGGGTTCGGGGAAAGTCCTAAGCCAAGAGATAGTCTCTATACGTTGAGAGATCATGTAGAAACGATAGAGAGATCTGTCATCAAGCCGTACCAGTTAGGTTCATTTCATGTGGTTGCACATTCAATGGGTTGCTTGATTGCTCTTGCTCTGGCTGCTAAACACTCAACCATTGTTAAATCAGTTACTCTTGTCGCACCGGTGAGAGATTAGGTTCTTGTCTTTATCTAATGTTTCAGTCTAATTAGTGAGCTAAATGTGTATTTTAAAATTTCAGCCTTATTTTCCTTCATCACTTGAAGAATCAGTCTTGACTCGAATCGCTGGAAAGCGACTGTGGCCGCCATTAGCGTTTGGTACTGCGGTCATGTCGTGGTATGAACATGTTGGAACCGCTGTTCCTTCTTGGATGCAGTTTGTACACGATTTCCACCAGCATCCCTTCTTATGGTACCGTCTGTTACTTATTATCTCGTGTCCTTTTTACACTAAACTTCTACATACTAAGATTGTGTTCAACTTTCATACTCCTCCATCGCGGTGCTCGCGTTTGTCTTTTCTGTGTTTGATTAATCACTGAGTTATGGCTGTTTGTAGCCACTTCTCACTCTTGCTTGGTTGTGCCCTACCAATATGGATGTCTTCTGGGTTCAATGACCGAGCTTTATCCCCATTTGCCGGGATACTCAGCCTCGGGATTGGAGATACAATGGTAAGCTTTTTGCTTCGCTCCTACTTGCATGCTCAGAGAGTTTAAAAAAAAAAAAAACTCAAGTCTCTTCTAATGTAAAGTTATAACGATTTGCTTTAAACAGGCATCAATGGTTGGTCACAAATATGGGGTGTTAAGATGGAGCAAGACAGGAAGTGAGCATCTTCTATTCTTTCTAAAGTTTTAAACCATTGCTTTCAACAGAAACTAATATTTTGCGGAACAGAGAAAATGGTAGAAGGAACAGCAGCGGGAATAACATCGATGATGGCAGTGTGCTATGTACTGGTCCCAGTAGTAGCATCAATGGGTTATATACTAAGCCAAGGATGGTGGTCGCTTCTTGTTGCGGTTACAGCCACGGGAATGTTGGAAGCTTACACGGTGCAGCTAGACAATGCTTTTATACCTCTGGTCTTCTACTCTCTCCTCTGCTTGTAGAGTACGTTAAGGCTTTTAGTATTTTTTTTATCTCTTAACTTCATGTACATAACAAAGTAAATGTTAGCTACTAACCACACGTCCTCTTCATCTGGCTATCTCGTTTAATATAATGGTTTCTGAAACTGTTGAGAATAATAGTAGTGTGAGATGTTTAAGTTTAATAAGAAGAGTCACTACAGCAACAAAAGTGCTAGGAAGAAGAACAATAAGATCATATACATTTACACTACAACATAAGGCAAGAATCCATAACCAAACCAAACTCCTCACTATTTCTTGTCTTCTTCTATAGCATCACTCACAGTTTTCACAGTATCCTCAGGTGTTTCAAAGAAGAAGTTCTTATCACATAGAGTGAACTAGATGTTGGAGCAGCAAGTGGAGTCCCACAGAGGCAACAAACTTGGGAGAGATGACTTTGGAGGAGTTCTTGGTCAGAGCTGGTGTGGTTAGGGAAGAACTATCCGTAGATTCTACATGCTAGTGTGGTTGTTCAGCTTTGCAACTGTGGTCAAGTTTATAAGGATTTAATTAGCTATAAACATTTATAAACGCTTATAAATTATTTGTAAGAGTTTTAAATCATCTAAAATATTTTACTATGCTATAAATGTTTATACATCATTTTGTATTGATTTATAAATCCATTATAAATATTTAAAATGAGTCTTATATATAATTTATAAACTTTTAAAATAATGTTTATAATTTATAAAGCCTTATAAAAAACTAATAATAATTTAAAAATGATTTTATAAATATTTATAAATGATCTATAAACCATTATAAATGATTTAGAAACCATTATAAATGATTTATAAACCCTTATAAATGATTTATAAACTCTTATAAATGATTTATAAGCCTTTATAAACTGTTTTAAGACTTTATAATTGAATTATCTTTAGAATTTTTACAAATCCTTATAAATAATTTTATAAACCCTTATAAGTAATTTTATATATTCTTATAATGATTTATTGATTATTATAAAAAAATTTCTATGTATTCTTATAATCTGTTTATAAAAAAGATTTAAAAGGGTCTATAAATGATACAAACCCTTTTAAATTCTTAAAAATGAAATACCAAATTTTTGCACATTTAAAAAATTTTATTAATTAATTTATAAGGGTTTATAAATGTATTTATTAGAATTTATAAATTGATTTATAAGGATTTATAATTGCATTTATAATGGTTTATAAATGGATTTACAAGTGTCTATAAACTAATTTATAAATGTTTATAAACTGAAATAGAATAAACTGAATTTTTTCTGTGTTATAAAATGATTTATAAAAGTTNGGTTTATAAATGGATTTACAAGTGTCTATAAACTAATTTATAAATGTTTATAAACTGAAATAGAATAAACTGAATTTTTTCTGTGTTATAAAATGATTTATAAAAGTTTATAGTTTGACTTGCAATGCTTTAAATCATCTTGTAAGGGTTTATAAGAGTTTTTTTGTTTATGTTCATGGCTTTATAAGAGTTGATCAATAAAATAGTACATTGTATCTAGAATTCAAGCAAAGAAACATGTTGTTTTGATGTTCTCATTGTGCTTTCATTGTTTAAATTATGAATTAAGTAAAGAGTCCATATCAATTCTTTGGTTCTAAGATTGGTTACATCTTATGGCGTGTTTTTATGTATTGAATTATATTTGTTTAAATAGAAATTTTTGAAATTTTGTTATGATCATTATAAAATTTATGAACTCTGGACCATTTATTCTTGTTTATTTGGATTTTTGTTTACAATGTTTCTTTGTGATCAGTTTATAAAACTAATAGGAACTGAGTTTTACAAGCCCAAACTTTGTTGGAACTAGATTCAAGTGATTTATAAAACCTTATAAATTAGTTTATAAATATTTATAATTAAGTTATCTAATTCGGTAGATGTTTTATAAAGTATTATAAATCAATTTATCATCCCTTATGAATCAATTTATACACTCTTATAAATCAAAATATAATCTCTTATAAAATAGTTTATAAAATTTCATAAATCAGTTCACGAACTCTTATAAGCCTTTATAAATGATATATAAGCTTTTATATATAATATATTAACTCTTGCAAATGTTTTATAAACCCTTATAAATTATTTATAAATTCTTAGTAATTATTTTTAAATTCTTACTATTAAACATATATCCATGATGCTTTTAAAAATTTTGTTTTAAGTAATTAAATGGTTTTGTACGCCCTTATATTTTTGTATAAACTCTTACAATTCTTAAAATGATTATATAAATTCTTACAAAATGATTTATAAACTCTTATGAATTGATTTATAAATCCTTATATGTTTTTTGTAAACTCTTATAAATTAATTTATAAGCGCTTATAAATAAAGGGGACTTATGAGAAATGTTTTAATATGATTTGTAATCCATACAAATTATTTTATTAACCCTTATAAATGATTTAATTAACCCTTAAATGATTTATAAAATCTACAAAATGTTGATTTAGTTTATAAAATGTTTATTAAAAATCCGCGCTCTAGCCTTGTCATAGTCTTCTTTCCTCTCTTCAACACTCCTAAGAGGACCACGTTTCTTTTCAACTTCACCAGCGTCATATCCAGATCCTTTAGAAGGTCGAGTCTTGATGGAAACTTTCATGTGCTCAAACTTACCATTCTCTGACTGTTTAGCCGCAGGGATATCAGACAACCTAACCGCATGAAACCTGCTCGCCGCTGTTTTGCCACAAGGATTTTGTTCTCATTGCCATCAACACCACCGTCTTGAACCAAAGTAGCTAGTCCATAGTGGTTAGCAACACGGTGAGCGGCAAGGCGGAGATACGAAGTAGGAAAATGCTGGAACTCGAACTGCTGCTGCTCATGGCTCTGTAAGAACTTTTGAACATCAAGCTCCATATCCGCAAAACTATTACAACAAGAAAAACAAAAAAGGCTTTAGACACATAAGAACAACACAAACGCCAAGCTAGGTACTATAACTCAAACAACACTCATAGTGGAAAACCAACTTCATGAATCATACCCATACATAAAGTTTACTCCTTTGGTAACATCAACCATGGCTTTACAGTACAATGGTAATGGGCATCTCCATAAACGCAAATCTAAGAAGAGAGCCGATTCAAAGAAGTAGCTACATACACATCAAAATCACCCAAATTGATCTAACTATCCAAAGATCTAAGCTAAAGCTGAGCAACAAAATCAACTTCATGAATCATACCCACACAATAAAGTTTACTACTTTGATAACACCAACCATGGTGTTATTAAATAAATGCTATTGAACCAAAAAAAAAAAAACATCACGAGTGCTACAACTAAACTTCACATAAGCATTCTTCCCAGCGATTGTTTACATAACACTCTGCAGCCTCGAAAATCTACTTGACCTGCATCCACAAAACCACTTCTTAGTCAATACATCCCCTTTATATAAAGTTTCAATCCTTATATCAAATCAGCTTCCATGCAATTGCAAGCAATTAAAAATTCAAACCACACCTGTTAAACACAACGGAGGCGGGGGAGCGGGGCAGGTGACGAGGCGGAGGAGCGGGGCAGGTGACGAGGCGGTGATCTAAAGTTTCTGTCGGCGGAATCGACGCGTGAGATGAAGGATTGGACGAAATTGATGCTGAAGAAGCTGAGGAGGCCAGATGAAGGAGGCGATGAGGGCGACGATGGCGTCGAGTTCGGTGATGGTGACGACGTGGAGAGGGATGTTGTAATGAATCTTGTCGTGCCATCTGTGGAGGAGATAGTAGACTACGAGAAAAAGAGGACGAAGAAGACGGCGTCGGTGAGGTAGGGTGGGAGTAGGACATTTAGGTCATTTACCCACTAATGATCTAGGTATTTATGAAAATGTCCCTTGAATGGTGGTAAAGTTAAATTGTGGTACAACAAAAATGGTATTTTTGCAATTGTCCCTTTATTCATCCACATAAAATATATTTACGCGAACTAAAAGATTCAAGGAATTACAGCCAATTTAGTGTTTAAATTATTATTATTATTAGTACTGTACAAACAAAAGAGAATATGTCTATATGCACGTATCATCTGTGCATTTAACATTAACATGTGTGTTGACAACCCAATGTGTGGTGGATGTTTTAACTGATGTTGAAGATGATAAAGATAAATTGGATGTCTTAAAACGTTTTTAAAAAGGAATTAACAAAATTAGAGTATCTAATTACCATAGTGTTGTTTGTATCAGGATGGAGGAGAGACCATATTTGTTTTTTATACCCATTGCAGACAAATTATTGTTATAATTTCTATAATTAGGCAACCCAAATGTTTCAGGCTGTGTTTCAGCTATGTATAGCTATATGGTGTCAATTAGAGCATGGGATGGATGGAGGACAAAATGAGGTTGTAATGAATGCTACAATACTGCCAGTTGGTGTGAGTGAAATGTGAGATATAGCAGGGGTTTCAATGAGCAGCGTCTTCACGTAAATAGTTGTGAGAAAAGATACGAGATTAAATAATTTTAACAATAAAGGTGAAGAAGCAGAATTTTACCAGTGACCACAAAATAGATAAATAATTTTCTCCAGTCATATACTCCAATCTAAAAACATTCAGAATTCAGACCACTATTATTACTATGCACACGTACATATGGGATCACTTCATAACATTCAGAACTCAGACCACATTATTACTATGCACACGTACATATGGGATCACTTCATAGCAGGCCCGTCTCAGAGGAATTTAGGGCCCAGTGCTGGACCAAAATTTTTTTAAAGATCTTCTTAAGATGTATAACCATTAAAATAATTGGGCCCTATTTGGCAGTATTTTAAAATTTTAGGACCCTATTTTGTAGTGTTTTTAAAAATTTAGGGCCCTAAATTCTATAGAAAATTAGTGAAATTATAATTGGGCCCTGTGCTTTTGCACTCTCTGCACACCCTCAAAACCGGGCCTGCTTCATAGCAAACTTCAAAATGAACTGTTAAGGACGGGTTATCTCTTCATATGTATATTTCTCTAAACCTCTTAGTTACCAAGAAATAAATATTTATAAAAATAAAATAAATATATAAACCCTAAATTATAATTTCTGAACCTTAGATTCTAAATCCAATACACTAAACACTAAACCCTAAACCATAACACATTAAATCTTAAACTTTAAACACTAAACATTGAATCATAAACAATAAACTAGATTTTGACCCGCGCAACCGCGCGGGTGTTTGTTTTCGTTTATAGTTAGTTATATAAAAATTTTGTTTTCACTTGTAAATTGGTATATATTATAATAATCATATATTTACAATATGTATAGTAAATATTTTCAAACATAATAATATTATATAATACGTTTTTTAATCAAATATATTATACATATTTTTCAAACATGTGTTTGTTTCCTTTTCTATAGTTTATTGTTTGTTAGATTAGTATTTTATTTTTAGATAAAGTAATATAAATAGAGCTTGATTAAATATTAATATACTTTAATTTGCAAAGATAATATAAACTTCGAAGAAGTTTTTGCTAAAAACTAAACTTATAACTTCATAAATTAATATTATAAAGAATTTTATTAAAAAGAAGTTTTTTAAAAATTTCTTTTTTAAAAAAAAATATAATTTTAAAATTTTACATAGAAATAAATTTATCTAGTATATATAACGTGTAAATTTTGTTAGGGTATATAAATATTCCATATTACTTGCGCGGTGTTTGTTTTCGTTTATAGTTAGTTATATAAACATTTTGTTTTCACTTGTAAATTGGTATATATTATAATAATCATATATTTACAATATGTATAGTAAATATTTTCAAACATAATAATATTATATAATACGTGTTTTAATCAAATATATTATACATATTTTTCAAACATGTGTTTGTTTCCTTTTCTATAGTTTATTGTTTGTTAGATTAGTATTTCATTTTTAGATAAAGTAATATAAATAGAGCTTGATTAAATATTAATATACTTTAATTTGCAAAGATAATATAAACTTCGAAGAAGTTTTTGCTAAAAACTAAACTTATAACCTCATAAGTTAATATTATAAAGAATTTTATTAAAAGGAATTTTTTAAAAAATTTCTTTTTTTTTAAACAATATAATTTTAAAATTTTACATAGATATAAATTTATTTAGTATATATAACGTGTAAATTTTGTTAGGGTATATAAATATTCCATATTACGAATCTGTGATTTTTGTTAATATATTATGGATGCATTTAACTATTATTGACATATTTCCTTATAAATAATAGAAGATTCCTAAACTTATATCTATTGACATATTTTGCGTGACTAAGTTGGAAGGTGTGGGGTAATTTACCAAAACCAATTGTTAAGCGTATCTTTGTTATTATAGATATGATTTTTCATAAGATATAATAACGATAAGATTATTAGATGTAACATGACTTTCTAGTAATAGTCCATTTTTTAAAAAATCACACATGAAGTCAAGTCATGACTTCTGTTTTAATATATAAGATTTAAAAACGCATTTGAATTGTTTGAACTGCGTTTTAAGAAAGAGATAATTGGCTAAAGTACCCTATTTGACACCTATAATTAGTGCATTGCCCATGATGTGACAATCACTTTTCTTTGGACCATTTTGCCCTTCTCTACACTCTCTTTCCTCTCTTTGACATTTCCCTTTTTTTTTTCTCTTCAATCCCTAATTATTTTCCAAATCTCTATCATTCTAAATACAATTAAATTTTAAATTTCATTATTTTTTCATAAGTGGCTTTGAATCCTCAATTTTGACCCTTTTTTTTTCTCTCCAATCCCTAATTATTTTACAAATCTCTATCATTCTATATACAATTAAATTTTAAATTTCATTATTTTTTTCATAAGTGGCTTTGAATCCTCAATTTTTTGATGATATCAATTTTCTGGGTTTTAGATTCGACGTCGTGTTAGCGGTTAACAAATATTGTAGACGTTAACAGAAGTGTTAGTTGTTA
>CAKOAT010368487.1:805020-818096 GCA_932364175.1 Eruca vesicaria subsp. sativa
GCCGCGTTAATAAATGTGTTGGCTGTTAACAAATATTGTAGACGTTAACAAAAGTGTTATATGTTAACAAATGTTTTTACGCTTCGTGTTAATGAGAGGAAAGAGAAAGGGCATTCTCGGCATTTCCTTGCCAAATGGTTGTGTCAGTGTCTTTCATGTCCAATCAATGGTATTTTGCTAATTTGAGCTTCAAATATGGGTAGTTCACTAAATCACTCTTTAAGAAACCACAATGATATGCTAACTTTACATACACACTAGTGGTATGTCCGCGCTACGCGCGGATTGTTTGCAATTTGTTAAACTATAACAATTTGTTAGTAATTATCCTAGTTTAGTATGAAACTTTTGGGTTGATACTTGTTTATAAGTATTTCCAATGTTTTAAAAACCAGATTAGACTGGTCGGACCGTAACTCACTCTTCTAACCGATTATTGTTCGTACTAAAAAATAAAATTTGAGTTAAACCAGTAAATAAGGTTAAAAACCGGTCAACTCATTAAAACTGATGATTTAGTTCGATATTAAAACACAATTTTTCAAACCTAAGGTAAAAGTAAAAAATATCAAAGTTTTAAAATTTCATTTTCATTGTATTTTTATGTTATTTTTTAAGTTTCGTTTGATTTTCATATCATTTTAGATTCTAATACTGATATAAAATTATTTGATAGTTATACACACATATATGTATATATAGTTAATTTAAAATTAGATTACTATTTAAAATTTGGTTGGACCAGTCCGACCATTAACCTAATTAAAATGCCAAGTCAATGTACGGCCCAGTTCTTAAAACATTTGTTTTTCATGTGTTTTGAAAACTGAACCGGTCGGTTGGATTTGTTATTGATCTAAATAAATTAATTTCATAATATTTTATATTATTTTAAAGTTTTTATTTTATTTTCATATCATTTATTCAATGTTTGAAAACATACCGAACAACCTGATTGGACCGGCTGAACCGTGACTCGCTCTTCTAGCAGATTCATGGGTTGTGATAAAAACCAGATTTAAGTTAAAACTGATAAACCCGGTCTGTCAAAGTCACTAAAACTGGTGACTTGGTTAGATATTAAAACATTGTTTTCTCAAATCAAAGTCAAAACTAGGAAATTTGTAAAGATTTCATATAGAATTCATATATTTTTTAATATCTATATAAATAAATTAGTTTTCATTAAAATTTCATATTATTTTGATGTTTTCATTTTCTTGTCATATCATTTCTAGATAGTTTTATAAAAGTAAAGCATAGTTATACATTATAGAGTGATTCTATTAATGATATAGAGTTTTATAAAAATAATTTTATAGGTATGTATAGTTACTCAATTTAAAATAAAATTAAAATTTGAAACCCGGTTGGACCGACCGACTATTGACCCAATTATAATGTCAAGTCAGTGTACTGTCCGCGGTTTTTTCTGTCTACGTTTGATGTCTCTTTAGCATTCAAGGATAAATGTTTCTTTGGCATATATACCTTTTGAGATTTAGTGGTGTGAATCGACCTGAACCCCCACGACGTTTGATTCTCATTTGGAAGAAAGAGATGTAACGTACTCTAATTGACTCTCCCAGCATATAGACAATAACCTTTTTAGACAAGGACAACAGACTAAAGAAAGATTCTTAAGGCTTGGAGATTTTAACACAAAAATCATTAACTTATACTCCACCAATTAATGAAGTTTTTTTTTTTGGTGTAAATGATAAAAATCAATGAAGTTATGCCTTGCAATATCCTTGGATTAGCTTCACTTGAGTTTACCAAACAAATCAGAAATGTTCTTCTATTGCTATTCTTAGGTTCAAGAATGTAATCTTCTTCCCTCTAGATCTCATTTCATGAAACGGTGCTGTGTCGTAATGGTTTCAAGAGTGTAATCTTCTGAGTCTATGTCGTAATGGTTTGCTTCAGCATTATTTGCAGGTACATCAACTTCAGAGCTATAACTCATTTCGGCGATAACTTTTCATTCGACCCTCTCAATTCCGATAACTGCTTCCTCCGCTGCTTCGTCTGGGTTACCTAGTCAAGACGTACATCGTATCACAGAGTAGTAGAGATCCCACAGACCAGCGTCTTCTGTCAAAGTTAACCAAGAAGCCAAATCATCTTTTAACGATGCTCAACCTAAAATCAACGCAAACAAAAGGAACCGGGATGGTAAGTTCATTTTGAAACCTTTTCTCACAAGCTATTTAAAGAATGTCAAGAAAAACCACCCGAGAGACAACAAAGTTGACGGAGCCAGCGATTAAGGTTAATGAGGTCTGTCACGTATTCCTGTTAAGACGTTTAGTTTCTAGCAAAAAAAAGAGGTCACCGTCTCAAACAGATGATGTAGTCTCCCATAATATATATTGACTGCAATTTTCCAAACACCATCTTAAACACATGATGACCAGTGTCTCATTCTATGTAATATGTGCCCTCATTAAACTCTCATACCCTCGACATGTGTGAGTGTAAGATCAAGCAACAAAAGTTTGCTCAGAAAAGAAAAGACGAAGAAACAATAGACATGTTGCACAAGTTTACAATATACGGTTAGGAGAGATAAATCCATGTATGAAAACACACGGCCAATGACTAAAATTACTCAGTGTATTTACATATTTGAATCTGGAAAGCTCTTACCTCTCTATCACAGTCGTAACAAATGTTCAATATAAGCAATGCCTCCACATCAATATCCTGCAAATCAATCCAAGTATGAGAAGATGATATTCGAAAAGTTAAACACAATTGAAGATATGGCCTTGCATTATCCGATGTTTCCGACCATATCGTATGGAACTGGAACAAATCATTAGCAAAGATTCTTTCAAAGTAAAACCTTAAGGTCATATCTTATATATATGTATTTTCTGATACTGTATTTCTCCTTTACCATTGACAGCTGAACAGTTATGTGATCCCAGATGGATTGTTGGCTGCATATAGTAGACCATAAAAGACAAAGATTGTAAAGACTCTATGTAATAAAGAAATCAAATATGTTTTCATGAAAGCCACAGACCTAAGCATGCCTTCTTTGAGTTTGATATGATCCATCTTCACCCGCACATAAGCCAATTCTCTACCAGCATTAGGGTTGATTGTCAGCTGGTCAAAGTCATTGCAATGACAAATGACAGTTAAAGACCAAGCTTTAAATCTAGAAAAGAAGTTTGAAGAAAAAAAGAGATTAAGAAACCTACAAATTCTATAAATTCACTGCCACAAAAGCCAACAGCAGCGTCGTTTATAGCAACTTGTCTCCACGTCTCAGAGCTCCTATTTCTCTCTAACATTCCTCTTTCTTCTATTTGTGCAGCTTGACGCCAATCATCTTCTGTTAATTGCATTAAAGATTAAACAGAACATATATGATATGTCAGTCTATTGCTTGTTGATATCGAACTTCTTAACTTAATATAAGCCTAAGATGCTTACTCTCGAGCAAAAAGTCTAACCGCTTAATTCACTTCACACATCATATTAACAGATGCTACACGCCCCCTTTTTTTGGAAAACCAAAACCATCCTAAAACCAAGAGCATCTTTAACTGAGTGGGACGTATTGCGACTATGTAAGTCCCGTTGTTAAATGCATTAGAGTCGCAGACTTTTCAGCCTAGTATCAAACTGGTTTAAAAGCTTGCAGAGCATTAATGAAAACGGTGGTGTTTGGTCGTAGTTACCTGCTTGTCAAGGAGGAGCATGTTGACATGGTGACACCCATGAAATTGCTCGCCTTTCTTAAGTTCCTTACTTCCCAAAATCTGAGCAGCGGACCTCAGCGGTGGTTGAACAGATCGGCAAGAAGAGTAAACGGATATTCCATTTATGGATCTGATGCTTGACAGAGAGAGATCTTTGGATTTGGTTTTGGTATGACTGTTCATCCCAAGAGACAAAGACGTTTAAAGGGTAAGATTCGGATGATTACTTTGGAAAATGATATGGTCGATTTAACTGGAGAGAGTGGGAGGAATGATGCATCACCTTTAATGCTTGGATTAATGTTGCCCGTTACAGAGATGAACGCTGTAGAGAGATATGAACAGTGACTGTCTCTAAAGCTACACCAGCTATAATCAGACAAACCTTAACAACAGGTGGGTGGGCCTCATAAAAAACAATAAAGCCCACTTTAAGAATCAAGACGAGAAATCTGTTTCAAAAGCTAAACAAAAGCTTGCCACCTGTCATTATTTGCCCCATGCTCTCTTGATGATGTGGATAGCTTAAGAAGAGACTAAACTCAACTTTATTTATAAAGACTAGTGGTGTGTCTGCGCTTCGCGCGGATTGTTTGTTATTTGTGTAACTGAATTTATTTCTTTAGTTTTGTGCAATCTAGGACGTCCGCTTTTCGCGTTAGAACCAGAATCAGAAACGTAATCTTGAGGAAGCTTACGGAATTCTAAAAAGCTTTTGAAAATCCCCTTTAAAACAACATTAAAATCTTACGATTATGTTTTGTAATCACGTTTCCATTTTAAAACCACAATTCTTTAATAAATATAAAATATAAGATCATTTTTTATGTTTAATATAAAATCTAAAATTTATTGTATCTAAAATATATGAATATTAGTTTAATTACTAAAAATTATCTTTATGCATTAGGTTCTTTTGTTGGAGATATAACATATATATTCAAATATATTGTGTCAACTATTTATGAAATATTAAAATATTTAATTGGATAATAATTTCTTATACATTTAATTTATCTGCATTTTCACAATTTAATATGGAATCATTTATAGTTATTGTAAATGAATAAATCCTTTATTGTGAATTTGAATCATATAATTTTAGTCATAAATATTACAAATATATATGGATATGGATATACGCTTCTAACACGTACCCAATTCAACACGTACCCAATTCATAATTAAAGATAAAAATCGCTTCTATATTTCCGTATGGTTCAGTTTCCCCCGCTTCTAATTCCTTGCAACATAGGAAAAACTGAAATGCCCGTAATAGTTTTGTATATGGTGTTGATGTCGATGTATTATAGATGTGTAAAGCGATTGGCTCTGCCAAGTTAATTACAATTTTCATAGAGTTCAGATGTAATTTTGTATGTCGGATGCAGATGAAGCATGCAAACTGTTAGCGAACAGGTGGTTTTTTTTTCTTATTAGGACAAACATAAGTTACTTTTTGCGTAAGAGTGAGATGGGTAAGGATGGGAAGTTATGTGTATAACATAAATTATCTTTGGTGAGCGTTGTTAATGCTGATCATTCAAATTTAGCATAGATGTCTAATCAACCGACGGTCTATTTTACCTCAAGATTTGTTAAAATTAATTTGTGACTATAAGAAAGCACACTAATTTGGTTGTGTATTTTTTATTTTAAATCTACTAAGAAAGAATTTAGAGCTGAGGGGTCTATAAATATCAAAGATTGAGATAGTGTTTTGGTATTTTAGTGTTATAATTTAGTTAGAGTATGAATACATGGACCATTTTTTTAGTAACTTTCACGGTGACATCTAAAATCTGGGCCGAAAGAATGGTTGAAGAAATAATTGGAAGTCTGTTTCAGTTTGTAGAACAGTTGCATGTCTGGATGTTGGATGTTTTATTTTCTGAAAAGAAAAACATAAGAACACCATATATAACTAATAAACTAATACAAATAAAAGAGGGACCTAGGCCAAGATTGTTTGTTTGTTTTATGAAAATAAACAATTATGGACTAACCATAATCCAAGAAGTGGTTATCATTGACAGCTCCATATCCTTAAGTTTCCATCATGAGGTGAGTCTCAATGCCATCATAGTTCAGCACAACTCCCTTGCCAATCACGTTTCTATACCCTACTCTGTACAAACATTGTCTCTCTCCTCTCTCTGTTATAAACCTGGTTAGCCCCATACTCATTCTTGTGTCCTTCACTATCGTACTTCCTATATCAACACATAATACATTAAGTATACATATTAACAAATAATATCAATAGTATAAACCCACATGAATGTTCTTTAAGTACAATAGCTGACATAAGCGCAATGAGCTTATCTCCGTTTATAGGGTTTCCTCTGTTATCCACCACCCACTCCTTTTAACATCCGTGTCAAACGCAACACCGAGATCAGCTGAGTTCTTTAAAACTGCGGCTCCGGTGCATGACATTGCAATTTTTTTTAGGATTGGAATGTGATTAGGGAACTAACCATCATCCAAGAAGTGGTTCTCGTTAACAGCTCTACCGAGTTCTGGTCAATGTAGAGACTTTATTCTCTCTACTTGCGTACTTCCTCGCTGCTAAATCACATATCTCCACTTCAGGTGACGTTAGTCCTCCTCTCTTGGTAAAGAGCTTGATACTGTTTATTGCAAGTGTTATAGTCTTGTATCATAGGTGAAGAGATTATTATACTTTAACTGAAGAGGGACACGAACAAAGAGTATGTATGTCGTCATGGGTATTTCCAAGTTTCCAAGACTTTAGAAAAGAATGATACTTTCTAATTCTTAACTAAAACTAAAACATAAACTAATCTTTTAAGTTTTTTCACATCTAAACTATGTAGAACATGAAGGGAAAAAACATTTATTTTGTAATTTCAAAAAAAGAGAAAAATACCAGAACACTGAATCAAATAGAGGAACCATACTTGTGTAAGCAAAGAAGTTTGATGTCTTTTTGTCAAACTGAAGTTACCTCTGCCTGAAATAACAAATTGATCTTTTGGGAAACTAACATGAACAAAGATTTAAAGAACCCAATTAAACATAATCTATTACAAACTAACTCAAGAGAATCCAAGCCATAGGCATTTAGTGATTATAATCTCATCTTTGTTAAAACAAAAAAATAAATACGTGACTCTATCCAAAAACGTATGAATGATCAGAAAGAGAAAAACACACACACACATGAATAAAACAAAAGTTAAAATTTAGTTACAAAGCAAGAGATTTGGAACGGAAGGAACAAAAACCTGTACTGGCTCAAAACTATGGAATCTATTGTCCTATACAACTACAACATATGAGTCACTGAACTTTACTAAATTAACCTGACAAGATCAATGTTCACAAAACACAAGAAGAGAATGAAAATAAATCCTAATAAACGATAAGTTTTGAGAGATTTACCTCGCCGTCATGACCACAGAGCTTACGAATGACGGGCCGGTTGAAACATACCAGTAATAAACTTGTCGATCATCAACTCATGAACAAAACTTAGCATCTTCTCTGTCAACAAAATATAAATAAACAAACAGGTGTATCATATGAACTTCGAATCCACCACATAAAACTCTATTTTTAAGTATAATAGTGAAAATAGACTGTTGGCTTACCTATGGCAAGCTCTTCAGAACCGAAGGAGCTTTGTCACAACAACCTTCATGCAGCAGCCAGCCTTAAGCTCAGCGAAACGGAGCTGTTGATTTGACATACTCGGAGATGGCTGAGAGAGATTGAGTGTTCTATGATTGAGGAAAAAGCAAATGAATGCCTCCACAGACTCCCCTTCTATAAATATATTTCAAGTGAGAGATTGAGCAAGAAGGTAAGAAGCAATGAAGATCAAGTTGTGGGTTTAGAGGAGTCAATGCCATAACGGAAAACATTTTCCAATCGTCTCTTGGGTGGGAAAGCCGGACAGCTAGGGTTTCAGGGACGAAAAAAGCAAGCTGACACGATGGGCTTTGTGGGCCTAAATTGTTGTCAGCCAGACACCTAAATTGTTGTCAGTCAGACATCTTGAAATTAAAAGGGGTGGTGCCACGTGGATTTTTTTGCCCCACCTTCTTTTAATGATGTGGACAGCTTAAGAAGGTACTAAACTCAACTTTATTTATAAAGATTCTTTATGCCGATTATTTCTTAATACCACATATGTTATTCACTTTTACTTTAACACGGAGACTGCTAAAAGCAATTGTTAATATAAAAAGCAAGTTTTTCAAATACTTTTTCTACTAAATAATTTCAAGCTAATACATTACTTACACTTAAACACATTCAGATTGTGGAGAGGATTTTCCAAGTGACTCATGTAATATGTTCGTTTTCAAATAATGCATGTATTCTTCATCTGCTTTTAAAGAATTATTCAAAACTTGCATTAAAAAAACACAATATATGAGACACACCACACAAATCTAAATGACCAATAAATATAGATCTAACTTCAAGGGTGTAGCTCGGTTATGTAGATGAAAATACCATCTTTTGAAAACAATGGCAATAACATCACTATACATGATATCTACCGTACAATTGTTGATTTACAATATAAACAATTAGATCTTATATTATTAATTAAACTAGGGGCGAACCCAAGAATAAATATGTGTGGGTTCAAAAACTACTTGAAGTGTCACTGGTGAGTTTCAAACTATGGTTTTAAGGGGTCAAACAACATACTGTAACAATTCTGCTATCGGTTTTTTCACAATATCCCATAGAAAAACAACTTTTTAATCATTTTTTGTAGTGTCGATTGACCCCAGTAGCCATAGTGTGGGTCTGCCCCTGAATTAAACATTATGTCATACGATTAACAAACATTCTGTAGTTAATGAATTCGGTAGTACAACCTTTCTAAATCTTATAAAACCTTATAAAATCCAAATATTAAAATTCTGCACATTCAAAATACAAAACTACAGTATGTTTGAAGATGTTAAATATGTTTAACATGTTCTTAAGAATTTTGTTTGTCTTACTAATATTCAATGTACCCAATATCATATATACAATATTAAAAGGATGATATAAACCTCAGATAGAATGTTCACGTTAGATAAAATAATCAATCAATAAAGATTTGTCTTTTTGCCACGTCACATGTTCTGTATTTGGGTTTTTAATTTCTCTGATCCGTTAAGTTATTTGTGTTGGGTCCCTTTAGCCCAATAGTAGGGAAAACCCTAAAAAATTCAGTGTCCCAGACCCTTTAGCGTTGTTCTTCGAAGGTATCTCTTCCTCTTCTCTTACCAATCATCGATCAATCGACAGACATACTCTCTGTGCAATCAAACCTTCGTAAATCTCATTAATGGTTTCCTTTCCCTTTTCTCCCTCTGTATTTCTTTATAACCCTCTTTTTCAAGATCTATTATAATCAAAATTATCTTCTCTCTCAAAATCTCAAGGCCTATTGCCATGAATTCCACCAGAAAATTACTGTTTCCGGCGATAAAATCGGTGTCTCCTCCGCCAAAGCTGTCTCTTGGTTTTACTGGGTTTTCACCTCTGTAAGGATTTTTCAGAACGTCGCTTTGAAAGGTCAGTTTACTATGTCTGAAGCATGAATAGCTGAATACTATGCTGAACCTTGTCAGTGAGAAACCACATAATATTGAGAAGATTATTTACATTTTGTTATGTGATCCTACATAACGCGGTATAAAAAAAGTGTTTATGTTTGGGTTTTGTTTATTCTCTGTTGGAGTAAAGTATGAAAAAGTGTTTATGTTTGGTTTTTGTTCATTCTCTGTTTGATGATTTGCTAAGGTCGAAGAGTTGATTCTGGAGGCCTTTGTGTGAAGCTCCAGAAGAGACATCATGGGTCTCAAAGTGGTTCAGGCCGTAGGAATTTTTTCTTCTCTCGATGGTGTTATATGTTACTTTGTCTTATTTTTTTTCCCTGCAGCTAATTGTGGCTTTGAGAATTCACTTTCTTCTACACTGAAGAAACGAAGAAACCAGTGACTGTTTGAAGGTTTTGTTGTCTTCTAAGCTCTTTAAATTGGTGTTTTCATGGTTATGTGTCTCACATTTTATTCATTTCTATGGATAGGTTGAATCACAGCTCATTAAATGAAAAAATGTCGCTGGTGCAGAAGATGTACTTTATAATTCTCAATTTTTTGATCTTGTGGCTTTGCCGGTATGTTATTAAACATTCCAGATCTTTCTCGTGCTATTCTGTTTTGGCTGATTTTCAAATTGTGAACAGGGAGGCATGCCTGGTCCTGTTATATTAGGAGACTGTGCAGCTCCAGAGAAGATCATGAAGAGACAAGCTGGTTATCAACGGTTATATGGGGCTATATCCATGGCTCCAGCTATTACTTTTCTTCCATAGGGGCTTTTGACGAGAAAGAAGGTATAAAGCTATGTCAGATTGGTAAATAATCTTTTTAAATTTCATTTTCTAAACTTGGTGTAGTTCATTGTGCTAGACAACAAGACATCTTTCTTTTTTCGGGAAGCTGCCTACATTTTTTGCTGTTAAGACAAACGTTCAGATCTCAGGGGAGCTTACAACTAGACGTGACCAGGGTCTTCTTTTCAGAGAAGTTGTGAGAGAATTACTTATCATAAAAGATTTTTCTCCACCAGATGATAAGGTTCGTAGTTTGTATTTTGTTTCTCATAGGTTGTTTGTCTTTCAAAAGTTAAGTATTGTTACTTCCAATAAATGGATAGGTTGAATCACAGCTCATTAAATGAAAAAAATGTCGCTGGTGCAGAAGATGTACTTTATAATTCTCAATTTTTGATCTTGTGGCTTTGCCGGTATGTTATTAAACATTATAGATCTTTCTCGTGCTATTCTGTTTTGGCTGATTTTCAAATTGTGAACAGGGAGGCATGCCTGGTCCTGTTAGATTAAGAGACTGTGCAGCTCTAGAGAAGATCATGAAGAGACAAGCTGGTTATCAACGGTTATATGGGGCTATATCCATGGCTCCAGCTATTACTTTTCTTCCATGGGGGATTTTGACGAGAAAGAAGGTATAAAGCTATGTCAGATTGGTAACTAATCTTTTTAAATTTCATTTTCTAAACTTGGTGTAGTTCATTGTGCTAGACAACAAGACATCTTGCTTTTTTCGGGAAGCTGCCTACATTTTTTGCTGTTAAGACAAACGTTCAGATCTCAAGGGGGCTTACAACTAGACGTGGACCAGGGACTTCTTTTCAGAGAAGTTGTGAGAGAAAGGTTTACTTATCATAAAAGATTTTTCTCCACCAGCTGATAAGGTTCGTAGTTTGTAATTTGTTTCTCATAGGTTGTTTCTCTTTCAAAAGTAAAGTATTGTTATTTCCACAAAATGGTTTATTCTTTACATGAATTAGAATCTTATTTTATAAATTTGCGATCTCATATTTCTGTTTTGAGATGTGATCAATTCAAATAAAAATTTAGATGAAATTTGGTAAATAAAATTAATTTATTTGGACACGATAATGACCTTTATTAGTAGAATGATGAAAAAGCAAAGAGAAGTATGCTCTAATGATTGGTAAAGTAGTTGATGATTAATATATAAATAATCATATAAAATTCGTATATGTTCTATAATTTTTTTATTTCTGAATAATATAGATATATTATATTTTAATATATTAATTCTTGTATTTTAATTGACAATAATGAATTGTATTTAGTTATATTTTAAATGTGAAATATTTAATATTTTTGAAAATAAAAATTTTGTTTTTGGATATAAATATAATTTTGTGTTATTATTAAATAAAATAACTTAATTATATTAAATTATTTGAATTGTTTTACATATTCTAAATACAAATAGTTTACCAAAAATTTAATATGAAAATATTGGTAAAAAATATTTAGAGAGCTTTTGTCATCTTATACAGTGTTACAGGGTTGATCAAAAAAAAAAAATACAGTGTTACAGGAACTTAGATTTTTCTAGATTTTTTTGATTTTATAAATTATCATATAAAATTAGTATATGATATATAATTTTTTTTATTTCTGAATTAAATATAGATATATTATATTTTAATATATTAATTCTTATATTTTATTTGACAGTATTTGATGATTAATATATAAATTATCATGTAAAATTAGTATATGGTATATAGTTTTTTTATTTCTGAATAATATAGATATATTATATTTTAATATATTAGTTCTTATATTTTAATCGACAATAATGAATTGTATTTAGTTATATTTTAAATGTGAAATATTTAATATTTTTGAAAATAAAAATTTAGTTTTTGGAAATAAATATAATTTTGTGGTTTTATTAAATAAAATAACTTAATTATAATAAGTTATTTGAATTGTTTTACATATTCTAAATACAAATACTTTACCAAAAATTTAATATGAATATATTGCTAAAAAATATTTAGAGAGCTTTTGTCATCTTATACAGTGTTTTAGAGGAACTTAGATTTTTTAATAGATTTTGTCGATTTTAAAAATTAAGAAATGTATTAAATTTTGAAAAAGTTACAAAGAATTTGTATATTATAAGATTAACGTACTATCATGATTTTAAGAAGCCTAATGATATATGTAGTTTTCGAAAAATACTGTTTTGTGAGTTAAAAGTTAAGAATACAATTCTAATAACACGTAATTTAATAAATTTATAGAATCATTAAAATCCAAAAAATTTGAATAACAAAAGATTTTGAATATAATATATTATCAAACCAATAACACTAGATTTATAAAGAGTATGCGGATTAGTAATTGCAGGCATGAGATAGCAAGGTGGAGGAAAAATAATCCTCCTTATGGAAAAGAGAAAATTCAAGATCTCCAAAGGGCTCTTGAGGAGGTACAGATGGATGACAATAGAACACAAGAGGATATTTTGGAAGTCTCTAGGAAATTACAAGATGCGTACAAGGATGAGGAGGAATACTGGTACCAAAAGAGCCGCAACATGTGGTATTCTTCGGGAGATCTTAATACCAATTTTTATCATGCCTTAACAAAACAGAGACGGGTGCGCAATCGAATAGTGGGACTTCATGATGAAGCTGGAAATTGGATTACCGAGGAAAAGGGGGTGGACCAAATAGCAGTGAATTATTTTGAGGAGCTCTTTAACTCCAATTCCCCATCTGAGTTTGATGGTTTCTTGGAGGAGATTCCGTCCACGATAACAGTTCAAATGAATCAAAGGTTATTGCGAATGGCCACTGAGGAGGAGATTAGACAAACGCTTTTCATGATGCATCCAGAGAAAGCACCAGGACCTGACGGGATGACAGCGCTTTTCTTTCAACACTCCTGGCATGTCATTAAAAAGGATCTTGTAGAGATGGTGAATAAGTTTTTAATCTCAGGAGTCTTGGATGCTCGTTTAA
>CAKOAT010368487.1:819917-832573 GCA_932364175.1 Eruca vesicaria subsp. sativa
TATGTACCAAGAACAATGAATTCACGGGCGGATAGTCTCGCACGCAGTGCCAGAACACAATCGTCTTTCGTTGTTCACATGGATACAGAGCTGCCGGTTTGATTCACAGAGTCTGTATGAGTCTGTTTTTGTTGATGTCAAAAAAAAAAAAAAAAAAACAAAAATAATAATCTCATTTCGCGCAAGGCACGGATTATTATCTAGTATTTAATGATTGGAGAAGTACACTACACATGCATTTGAAAAGTGAAGGAATTAAAACGAGTAGATAGCTAACGACCAAATTAATGTATAAGGAAAGTGTTTCAATAGAAAAAAAGATAGCTAAAGACCATACACAACTAGTGAACATTTTTAATGGGTACATACAAAGCCAGTCACAACAAGAGAACATTACTCGAATCTTAAAACTATACAGAAATAGAAGACTTGTAATCAAACTCAAAAGGAAAACAATGATGTGAAATAATCACATTCTCAAGAAAGAAAATAAAAAACATGGAAGCAAAATCCAAAGGAAAAAAATAAGTGGGAGCAAATAAACCATCATAGGTCTCTCTACTCGTAATGCATAATACTCAAGGCTCCCATGCGAATCCTCAATGGCTTCCATCGTCGTCTTCTAACAGTTATTTTGAATCATACTCAAGGATCCCATAATAAACATCATTTGTATTACTGCTTTACGCTCAGACTCAGGGCTATCACGCAAATACATATTGATATTTGCTATCAACATCTGTTTCACTAACTCCAGAGTGCCCCCAAAAATCAGGACACCACATTCAATAATTTCGATGACCTGGGATGAGCTGCTGAATTC
This sequence comes from Eruca vesicaria subsp. sativa, assembly GCA_932364175.1. Taxonomy (NCBI): domain Eukaryota; kingdom Viridiplantae; phylum Streptophyta; class Magnoliopsida; order Brassicales; family Brassicaceae; genus Eruca; species Eruca vesicaria. The sequence goes on from CAKOAT010368487.1 coordinate 820,741, forward strand.
GAACAATATCTCTCTGTACTGTTCATCTTCCCCAGGAATATGGGAGGAAAGTATAGCCAGATGTTCTGATTGGAATCTAATGGTAAGAGGAAATCTCCATTCCCCCCTGGGGCAACCATTTATGCTTATGCGCCACATTAATTCTAAATCATCGAAAGCATCTTCCACCCCTGGTTTAGGGGAAACCAAGACACATATCCTAAACCGGGAGGCATTTGAATTGATGGTCAAGGAGTTTCCTTTAGCCCTGTGATTGAACTCTGCAGGTATATCTCTTCCAGGTATGCATGCAAACGAAGATTGCTGCTGGATAATTGCGCTCCTTACTTCTGGACCCAATTTGAAGCAGTCGGGGAAATAGAGAAATCTAATCTGAGAGTCTGAAGGGAAAGGTACAACTAGTGTCTCCAGTAATTCACAACTCCATACCACTAGTGTTGTGAGCGACCTAGGAAGCTCTGGCAGTGATACAAGCTTTGGACATCCAACTATAAAAAGATTTTCCAACGTATGAAGATCTTTGATGCAATCTGGAATTCTCTCAGTATCTGCGCCACTTCTCTCTAGCCTCAATTTTGTAACATGTGACTGTGTCAAAAAGTCACGTGGAATGGCACTACCAATTATATAGAGACTCTTGAGACGAGAACAGAGCCTAATTGATGCAGTAAATTCTTCTAACATCGTGTCTACTATTCGGAGATCTGTGATAGTCGTAGAAATATCTGGAAGCTTCCTCAATTGTTCGCATCCCGCTATCGATACTCTTTGAAGAGATGCCAAGTTGGAGAGAGTCGGAACAACTTGTAAGTTTCTACATCGATCCATCTGCAACTTCTCTAGTTTATGAAGATTTCCAACAGAGGAATGAATCTCTACCAAATTCTCGCAATAATTCACATCCAAAATCTCAAGATTTGTAGCATTTGCAAGATCCGGGAGTTTCTCCAAATTAAACGATGATGTCAAAGTCAGCTTCTTGAGATTTCCAAGTGGCTGAATACGAAAATTATCAACACATGATGAGATGATGTACGAAAAATAGTCATAATCGTGTGTTATTTACATTAGTAATTCATCCAAGATAATAAATAGGGTTGTGTGTTATCACTGGTTGAATGTAAAACAACACAATAACATAATAATATTCATGAAATTATCACTGTTTTTTATTTATCTATATTACTAGGCTAGTAATGAACACAAGATAATTACCCTAGTTAATAGTTTTTTATAATAACATTCTTTTATCATAATAATATTCATGAAATATTTATATATGTGAATGAACACAAGATATGTGAATCACAATAACATAATAATATTCATTTATCTACTAGTAATACTAGGGTAATTATCTTGTGTTCATTCACATATATAAATATTTTAAAATAAATATTCTATAATAGCTGATTAATTTCTTATTCTCAATTTAAATAATTTTATAATTTTTATGTATAATATAATATTTTTAAGTTAGTCATGTGATTTTATATATGTAACATCTAGTTGGTTTGTATATTAGATTGCATCTACTTCTCTAAATTCAATCATAAAATTTTGTTTTTCTAAATATATTAAAATTTTGATATTTTTTAATTTAAAATTTAGGTTGGTTGTTCTTTTTAATTTAAAAATATATTTTAGTGAAATTTCGTATAACCTAATATTTTCTTTGAGACTCAAATAGACAAAATAAATTAAAGTGTGGATTGATGAAGAATAACATAAAGGTAATATTTTGAATCTCATGCATATATATATAATATATTACAAAAGAAACAAATTGGTAAAATTATTTAATATTTTATTTTTATTTTAATATGTTTTAAGGTATCCATAATATATACTATTATTTGAGAAATAAATTTGCTGATCTGTCACACTAATCATGATTTTATGTATTTCCTTTACTATATAATTAAAAAAAAAATTCATATTGATAATATTAGATTATATTTTATATTAGCTAACTGATTATAAATTAATATGATAAAATTTTCAAATTAAAAACACACTTTAAATTGTGAGAAAATTATATATATATTTTTATTGCTTGGAAATAGTAAATTTACTTGTATGTCCCATTCCCTATGATTTTAAATATTTTTACTTATAATTATAAATTAATATGATAAAATTTTCAAAATAAAAATATATTCATTTTTAAAAATAAGATATATATATATATATATATATATTTCTTTTTATCTGAAAATAATATATGCGATTAAGATATAAAAAATATTTATAATTAAAATTTGCTTATGTGTCATGTTCTCTACTATGATTTTAGGTATTTTGTTTATTGTATAATTAAAACAAATTTTATATTGATATTATTATATGTTATATTAACTAATTAATTATAAAGAAATATGATAAAATTTTCAAAATAGAAGCATCGTTAAAAAAGATATGATAAAAAATAAAGATATAAAAGAATTGATAGTTAAATTCTGATTATATGTTATGTTTTCTATGATTTTAGATATTTTTACTTATTAAACAATTAAAAATATATGAATAATATTAAATTATTCGTTATATTAGCTAAATGATTTTAAATTAATATGATAAAATTTTCAAATAAAATAATTTTTTTTTTCAAAATAAGAATAAGATAATTCATATATATATATATATATATTGTTATTATCTATAAATAATATTTTCTATAACAAAGGATTAATTAAAATATTCTAATATGTGAGTGTTTTTAAAAGTTTATCAAAATAATAAACATACATATTTTGATGAAAACTTTATCATATATAAGTATTTTGATGTTTGATTTAAAGTTTTTGTTAAAACATAAATATTACTGGTTTTTGTATTAATAAAACATAAATTAATAACTATTTTTGTAAGAAGATTATGTCCGCAAAATAATAACATTAAAACCCCTGGCATGTATTAAAATTAATAAAACATTACTATGAAAAATAAGTTTTTATTATATTATTTTTCTTAATATCAAAATCATTTTGTTAACTTTAGTTTTTTACGAAATGTGTATTATTAGAAATTCGTTTTTAAAAATTGTAAAATTTTCCTTTTATTATATATGTATTAATTGGAGAAAATAAAAAGGAAATTAAATTAAAATAGCAGAAACTATCAAATAAAAAGGAAAATCAATTTAGTAGTGATAATTAAATATTATATTTTACATTCATTAAGGGTACTTTTGTAATTAACTACCGCCAAAATTAACGTGAGAGCGACACATAAAAAATTCATTTCTCAAATAATATTAGAGAGATTAAAACTGATATATCTTTTGAATTTAACCTTTACTTCACATTCATCGTTAGGGCTGGGCAAAAAACCCGGATCCGAAGAACCGAACCGAACCCGATCCGAAAAAGTAGTATCGAACCCGAACCGAAATTGATTCAATATCCGAATGGATTCAAAATTTTGGTATTTAAAGAACCGAAACCGAACCCGACCCGAACCGAAGTATTTCGGGTATCCGAATATATCCGAAAGAGATTTATATACCTATATATATTAATTATTTTAGATTTAATATATATAAAAAACATTCAGTATATATATAAAATACTTTGAAGTTATTCAAAATAGTTGTAAATATATGTAAATAGTCAAACATACATGTCTAAAATTGCTAAAGTACACTCAAAACATCAAAAATACTTAAAAAAGTTATTGATTCACAATCCAAATATTCAAATCAAACTAATTTATATGTTAATTTTAGATATTTTGACTTATGTTATTCAATTATTTGTAATATATTATTTTGTTTATAAATTTTTAGAAATTTAAAATATATATTCAATTTTAAAAAATTTAAAAAGAATTTAAAATGGGTTATCCGAACCCGAACCGAACCCGCAAAGATCCGAACCGAACCCGAACCGAAATTTAGAAATATCCGAATGGGGCTAATATTTGTGAACCCGAAAACCCGAAACCCGAATAGATCCGAACCGAACCCGAATGGGTACCCGAACGCCCACCCCTATTCATCGTAAAAAAAAAATATTTTACCTTAAAGTTTACCTACCACTAAATTAATAAATATTAAATAATTATTTTATGAGATTATTCTCTATCCAAACTTTCCTAACTTAATTAATTAACCAAGAATTATTATTTTTATTAAATTAATCTCTAATAACAATTACAATTAACTAAATTTTATAATAAATTAAATTAATTTATTTAAAATATGACTACAAACTTTGAATGATATACCGTCATGTATATTATTATTTCCTTTCACATAAAAATATAAAATATAAATATTTTTTTTAAAACATATAAAGTTATCAAATATATGTTAAATAATTTGATGATTAATATAATTCATACATATATCTTTAAATTTTAATAATACAACAAATAAACTTCAATTTCTTTCTCTAAAAATAAATATAGAAGTAGAATTCATTTATATAAAGCACTTATAGACATACCTATCTATCTATATTATTAAAATATAAATACATTTTATTTTGGAAATATATATTTATTAATATATATATAAATATAATTGGTGTTTTAATTTATAAAAAATACAACAAAAAGGTTTCTATAGTTAAAATACTATTTGACGAATATGTTATATAACATATCATTTTATTGGTTTTATATCCAACCGCAATATGAACAATCCACAAATTATACAGTTAAAAACCGCTGATCTGTCTTACAATACATATAATATAAATCAAACAAATATCCATTTTTGAAATTCATATATATATATATATATATATTCTATTAAACAAAAAGAAAACAACAAAAAACCTCGAACTTTCAAATTCAAAAAAAAAAACTCAACTCGTGTTTGAGAAAATAAAATCTCAACTTTCAAATATTGGCAAACTCTCATTTTTGTTGATTTGGCCATTATAGAAATTTGGAAAAGTTAACTGTTAAACTCGTAAACGTCTGTTAACACACTAAGCAAAACAATATCGTTTTGCAGCTGTAAACACTTAAACCATCTCCTCTTTTGTGGAAGCAAAGCCCTAAATTAAAAATCCTAGATTTTATAATTCCTTAATCTCTCAATCCTCTTATTTCTTAAGTCCAGAACCACTGACGACAGAAAGGATGGCTAAGACAATGTGGTTACTTCGGGCCCATCGTACTGAGAGACCTGAACTAGAAAGTGTTATGGAATCTAGAGAACTTATGATTGAGCTACTGAATCAAGTCGATGAAGAAGGTGATAATGAGACTCATCAGAATGATAATGAGGCTGAGCATTATGATATTGTGTTGAAGAAAAAGTTTTAATCAGTAAACGATGTCGTTTAGTGAGTTAATAGATATCTGTGAGTTTAACAATTGACTTTTTCGAATTTCTAAAATGGCCGAATCAACAAAAAAATGAGAATTAAAATAGCTAATATTTAAAGTTGGAGTATTGGTTGAATGTAAAACAGCACAATAACATAAGAATGTTCATGAAAATAATGAGAGAAATAGATATCTTTAGTTTATTGGTTTGTGCATATAAATTTACTTAAAAAATCTAAACCAAATCATATGTTAAGGGATTACTGATTTTATCTTTTAATTAAAATACATATCTTATTAATTTTAACATAAATAGTGTAGAAAGTAAATTAAATTGGGTGTTATTTTGTTGAATTTTATTGGATATGAATAAAGATTTGCTTTCACATGTTTGTTGTGTTTTTTTTTTCAACTTCACATGTTTGTTGTCATAAACAAATACTAGATTTTGACCCGCGCTTAAGAAGCGCGGGTATTTTTTTGTTGATCGTAAAGCTAAATATTTTGGAATAGATACTTTGATGGGTTTTGATGGTGTTTTTGAATTTGATTGATTTGATGGTAAAAGAGGTCCGAGATAGCTTGTATTTATAAAAGAAGAGGGTTGTTGTCAATTTAGGTTAAGAGAATATATGAAAGAATATTTTGTAATCAATTTAGGTTTCCCAAAATCATGGTAGAAAATATAAGTAGGTGCAGTTTAGATTTTTTTGGTTGATATAATTAAGGTAAATTAAACAGTTGGCCGTAATAAATTAACTTTTAGATGAAATAATTTAGATTTTGACCCACGTTTCTTATATTTTTATTGACCGTAAAGTCAAATATATAATGAATTTATGTCTATCATTAGATATCTATAATATTTAAAATTTGTTTTATTATTTTATTTCAGTCTTGTAAAAATTAATAAAAAGAATATGGTAAAATATCTTAAAATCAAAAGATTGTTATTAACCCATTGAGAAGTGTGGTTTCTATTTTTTTTTGATTATGCACAAATGAATACTTATTTTTTAATTTTTTAAAAAAAAATTGAAACGGAGTTAAATTAAGGCAAATTTCATAAATAATCGATAATATCACATGTCTCTAGAATCTGAAAATAGAAATCAAACCGATAACCAAATGTGTACTTAAATTTTTTATATATAAATTATATACCTAGAAATATTAATTATATATAATATCTAAATACTAAATAACCTAAAATACTATTTTTAAACCAAATTAGGCAAATCAAGTAATTACCTGAATATTTTAATTAAAATATTCAACCTATCTGATATTTAAATCGTAGGCTAGTTTATATTTAAAATTAAATAAAAATATATCATGTAAAATAAATAAACATATCTTATTTAAATCAATTTTTGACCAATTTTGTTTGAATCTCCAACTTATAATGTTTAGACCCATTTAATTTTAATATATCATAAAATTAATCATTTAGTTCTTGTTTAAGAATGTAATATCAAAATTTAATAATTGATTGCTTATAATTAATTAAAAGTGTCATAGTTATATCATCATGAATAGTTATTGTTAGAGAATATTTATAATAGATTATAGAAAGTAATAATGAGTTTATTTAAATTGAAAAGTATTTATATAGTTAGAGAAATATAAGGAAAGACTAAAAAATGTTAGTCTAATGAAAGTATCCAAACAACTCTTTTAAGTAGATTTATTTAGACTCATTGTGCGAGCTTAAGTGCTTAACTCAAATCTGTTAAAAATGATGCTGTTTTAAATTCCACCTAGATTCTAATGTCATTTATATACTTTCGCAAAATAAGTAAAGCAACTGAACAATTGATTCAAAGTAAAGAATTATAAAAACAAACCTGGGTTCCTTCCCACAAATGCTTGAGCTTGCTATTTTCTAAATTGAGTTCCACTAGATGTTCTGGCCTAAGTGTATGAGGAAGACACTTTCCTGGATATTCCTCCCAATGTAGTAACTTCAGACGAGGTGGAAAATCTATGTTCTCTGGTACGTGAACTCTAATATTTGTGTCCCTTCTTGTGTTGTAGATCCAGAGAAATTGAAGATTGCGCATAATTTTCAAAGCTCTCGGGCTTATTTCTATGATGTCTTTGACTGTAGATATATCAAAACATATCCCCATCAAACTTCTATTACCCTAAATAAAATTCAAAATAGAATAAATTAAATTATGTGAGAGCAATTAGGTAAGATCTGTGGGCCTTTGGCAAATGAGAAGAAGAAAAACTTACAGAATCGTTTTCAAGAGCATCGAGAATATCATCAGTATCAATTAGGATTTGGCGTTTCCAAGGCTCCTGTCTTTGAATGGCTTGTCTACCCACTTGTTGTAGTAACTTGTGCATCACTATTTCTCCTTTTGTCGATAACTGTATGAGAGATTTGTAGGCGAGGGTTCTTAAGCCAAGTCGAACATCCAGGTTACTGTCACCGAGCATTGCTTTCACATGATCATTGTCTGTGTAGTTGAAGAAGACTGCAATGAGGAGAAATAGAGATTGGTCGTTCTCATCTAAACTGTCGAATCCAACTCTTAGCACTGTATCGATCTTTGGTATACTGCTATTTTCTAGTCTATGCAGTATACTTTCCCAGTCATCTTTTTTTTTCTTTTCGCGTAACATTACACCCATGACACGGAGACCCAATGGAAGGCTACTACAAAGCTCCGTTGCTCTTTGGGCAAGCTTTTCAAAACCATATGGTGCCCAGCTCTGCTTAAAAGCATATCTACAAAGAATCATACAAGCATTTTCTATTGGTGGAAAGTCCACAAGGTATGTAATGTTGATACCATGTTGCTCCAAAAGCTCTTGATCTTCTGTGGTCACCACAATCCTGCTTCCAGGACCAAACCAGTTAGGGTCATTAGCCAAAGCTTCAAGCTGCTGAAGATTGTCCACATCATCAAGAATGATAAGAACCTTTAGGTCGCATAACCTTTCATGTATTGCACCTAAACCGTGTATTTCTATACTGTCTTGGTTTAAAATCTTCGAAAGAAGTTTTTCTTGTAAGCACAGCTTCAAACCATACTCGTCTAGATTACTATTATAGCTTCCCCTTATATTTTCCATAAAACAAGAAAGCTGGAAAGTGGTAGAGAGTCGGTAATGTAAAGCTCTAGCAATAGTAGTTTTACCAATGCCTGCAGGGCCACATATACCAACAATCATTGCTCCACTCTCATCACCATCATTTAAGTGTAGCAAAGATTGCATCTTCTCCAAGTGTGCTTCAATACCCACCATGTCTTCAAAATTGTTAGAGACAGTTGAAGCATTTAGTTTGTTTGAAACATCTCTAGCAATCTTTTCAATCATCTCCGATTCATTGTCCCTAAAAAGATAGAAAAGTCACGCGCTTTATGAGAAGCGAGATGTGAAAATGATTTGCATATTCTATTGGCCAAGGAAAAACTATTGGTTTGGTCTCGTGTTCTTGATTGTAACTAACATATTTAGCAACATCTTTTTCGGCAAGACGTTCATATATTTATAATAATATTTATTAATGGTAAGCTAATATATAGTTTTAGTTATAGCCTTATAGGTGTATATAAGAGACATACAAGTCTTATGTATAATAAAGTGGCGCATGAACATTCAGAACTCAATCAGATTATTTAGATTCAAAAAGAAAATTATTTGAAGGAAAGGAAAAGTACCAGTTTAGGAGGTGTTCACCGGCTATGTTGCCAGCATCGGTCAAAGCTTGACTCCATCTACGCCTCTCGTCCTCTGTTTTACTAGAACAAGTATTCTTGAAAACTTCCCCAAAATCTCCGGTTTGTTTCCGCACATCAGATGGATCTACTCCATCGTAAAAGATCGTCATCACTATTTGGTTCTTATCTTTCTTGCACTTTAAAATCTCCACCAGCTCATCCAAACACCAGCTTGATGCAGCGTAGTTCTTGGAGAGCACCAAGATCGAGATCCTCGATTCCCTAATCGCTTGTGTGAGTTCAGGGGCAATGGTTTGGCCTTTCTCGATCCTTTGATCATCGAACATCGAAATCCCATTGTTGTTGAACTGTTTACGTAGATGACTGAGAAAGGTTTTACGGACGTCGGGGCCATGGAAGCTCGTGAAGACTCGGTATGTCCATGTGAGTGGCCGAGAAGAACAAGAAGAGGAAGAAGCCATGAGAGAGGAAAAGTCTTTTGTGGATGGAGAAAGTTGCAATAATTACAACAGTTGTTGAGTGATATAGGCCATGTTCGTTTCTCCATTCAAATGATCCATTCGAATGGAAATGAAGTTTCTGTTCGTTTAGACACAAAAAGAACAACTCAGTCGGATGGATCATTTGAATGATTTTCAAAAAATTAGGTTTAATTTCAAAAACCAGTTGACTGAACCGATTTGAATCATTTGAATGGAACTGGTTCAGTCAAAATATCGAAATGTCAATTTTGCCCCTCATCAAATTCTGAAATTACAAACCTAAAGGGTAAATCTATCTCTCGTATCTCTTAGCCGTCGACATTTTTTTCTCTCTCCATAGCTTGAGCTCTCTCTCTCTCTCTCCACCATAGCTTGAGCTCTCTCTCTCTCCACCGTGTCTCCTCTCCGCCGCGTCTCTCTCCGCCACGTCTCCTCTCCACATCTCTCTCTCTCTCACCGCAGCTCGCTCTCCGCCTCTCTCTCAGGTATTACTCCGACTCTCTCTCTCTCAGGCCACACTTCTCTGAAATTTCGTGATGGATTTGATTATGATGGGTTTAATTGTTCTCTGATTTGCTTATCTCATAGCTTGTGAATCTTAAGGAAGAGATTTAGTGATGGGTTTGATTGTTCTCTGATTTGCTTAGCTAAGCTTAGCTTATCTCACTAGTAGAATCTCGTAACTTGTGATTCTGTTGTGGGTTTTGTGTGTACATATAAAGAAGATGAAACTGACATTGAGTAGTGAAGCTTTTATAATGTAGCTTGAATCTTACTCACTGCCATAGTGTTAACAAATATGTAATGCTTTTATGCGCCAAGTGAAAGTTGATTATTCAAGAAGGCTCTATCATTTAGTTGGATATCAATTGTTATGTTAAATTTCAAAGCAACTTTTTGTTTTTCCTAGTTACTGTTTTTATGTAATTTAAGTCCTCTGTTATAGATGAAAATTATACATGGGAAAGCTCTTTTTAATACTGACTTTTTAAGACGCTTTGATGACCTTGATCTTTGAGCATCTTCTCTGCAGAAACATCTGAACTAGGTTGATGTTCGTTGTCTTAGCATATCTACTCACAAGCTTTAAAGTTTATGGTCATTAATATTTAAACAAAATATGGTCATTAATATTTAAAGTTTTAAGTTCAGCGTGTTTAGGTTAGTGGTCAACATCTACAAGCTAAACAATAAGTTTATTAATATGTTTCTCTCGCATATTCATTTGGTCAAAGAGGACAATTCATTTAAGGCATAAGAAGTTTCTAAAGATGGTTTACTGTTTTTTATTTTTTTTGATCAGTTACCTAGTTGCAGCCACTGGCCTGTAGAGCTTGTGGCGTCTTGCTTCCAATTTCATTGACTTTGTTCTTGTGTTATGAGAATCTGTTTTGTTTGGTTCAATGATTCTAACGTTTTAGGTCTGGTAATGGTTTTGATATTTCAGGTTTGGTGAAGTAAACAAGGTTTGGTGAGTGTTCGAAATGGACAGTGTAAGTCTCTCTTCTCCATTGTGTAGTTATATCCTGTTCTTGTGTTTATTAGAATCAGTATGTTCTTGTAGCTTTACTAGAATCGGTCTTGTGTTTGAGATGATGATTCATGTTCGGTAGATCACACGTTGAATTGTTTTGCATGTGTTTGTCTTTGTATCGTTGAGTTAATTCATGTTCTGTAGATCACCACTTTTAAGTTCAAGTAAGCAAATGAATGTGTTAAGTTAACGTGAGTGCTCTTATTGATAACGTAGTGATAAAAGTTGTGAATTGTGATGTTGTATACGCTGAGCTTTCTTTGTTTAGTTAGGCTAGTGTTTACTCTTTTTAATTGAGTGTTTATGTGCCAGGTTTCATGTAGTCTTGTTGTTGCTGGAATAGTGTTGAACTTTCTTATAAGCTGAAAATGCATTTTTATGGCAGGTTGAATCTTAGGAAAGCTTGGAGTGTGGGAGGTCTTACATATAACATTGTTTTTCATCTATTGTGAAAGTTACTTTGACCGCAAGCTATCCTTTAAATTTCAGTTTTATAAGACTTGAGTTTCTACTTTGTGTTTCTACTTTTAATGTTTAGAAGTTTATTCAAATTTGAGTTTGCACTTTGAGTTTTATTAGAAGTTATAAATTTTAATGCAATTTAAATAAAGGAGTGAATATATGATTTTTTATAAATTTATGTGAAATAAAAAATTATAAATTTATATGAAATAATATTTATAAATGTAAAAATGAGAATTTTAAAATATTTTTAGTGTAAATATATTTTAGACTAAATAATATTCATTAGTAAAGTTAAAATTAATATCAAACATGTGATAGAATCAAAATAAGGGTACATTTGTAATTTGTTTATCAAACTCATTTGAATGGAAATA
>CAKOAT010368487.1:832673-947196 GCA_932364175.1 Eruca vesicaria subsp. sativa
AAATTAAAATTAAAATAATTTTTTTTTCTTTAAAAAAATCAGACGGGAACTCTTAAAATTTTATTTTTCTTTCAATATATCTACTAACACATTTACTTATATTTGGTACTGATTGAATATAAAAAAAATTCTATAAAACTTTAAAAAATCTTTAAAATTTCAAAAAATGAAAAAATAAAGAGTTTTTTTATAAAATTAAATTTAAAATTAAAATTAAATTAATTTTTCTTTTCTTTAAAAAATCAAAAATCTTCCAAAGTTTTAGTTTAAAGAAAAAAAAATTATTTTAATTTTAAAATTAATTTTATAAAAAAACATCTTTATTTTTTCATTTTTTTTTGAAATTTTAAAGATTTTTTAATGTTTTTATAGATTTTTTTATATTCAATTAGTACCAAATATAAGTAAATGTATTAATAGATACATTAAAAGAAAAATAAAATTTTATAAGTTCCCGTCTGATTTTTTAAAGAAAAATAAAATTTTATTTTAATTTTAATTTCAAAATTAATTTTATAAAAAAAATTCTTTATTTTTCATTTGTTTTGAAATTTTAAAGATTTTTAAAGTTTTTATAGAATTTTTTTAATATTCAGTCAGTACCAAATATAACTAAATGTGTTAGTAGATACGTTGAATGTGCCACTAGCCTAGTGGTAAACGACCTTGCCACTTAATCCAATCAACCCGGGTTCGATTCCAGTGGTGTACGTTTTTTATTTTCAAATAGCTTAAAACGACGTCGTTTCATCCTAACGGCAACAATTAACGTCCGACTTAACACCGTCTTAACGGTTTGTTAATGGTGTGTTAAAATGGCGAGTCAATCGTAAGTTTCTTAATAAACTAATAAAGTCAACAAAAGTTCAGGTTTCTTTTGGCCAGACTCGAGTACAGGTTTCTTTTGGCCATTCGTGCAAAGTTGGTGCTTTTTTTGGCCGAATTCTCAAATAAAAAAACAAGAAACAAACATAAACTTCATTCAAATGGTTCATTTAAGGGAAAATTTCATAACTACCACTTTCACACTACCATTTTTCAAATATACCACAATTTAATTACACTTTGCAAATATACCACTTTCATTTAATGGCAAATTACAAAATTAACCCTAATTACTTTCTTTTCTATCGTTGTTCTCGTTTTAGGGTGAAAGAGGAGAGACGGAGGTGGAGGAGGTGCGGCGGAAGAGGATCTGGCCTGATCGGAGAGTTCGTCGGTGGTGGGGATGAGGGATTAAGGGGAGGAGGAGGGAAAACATGAGGGGCGACGAGGAAGAAGACGATTCGTAACAATAATCAGAGAAACCTGCAGTGATTTAAGCAACAATAATCATGGAGGAGACTTGCCATATCAGCTTCCTCCCAATTTAGAACGATTGTATGTTTAATGATTCTCTCTCTGGTTTGACAAGTTTCTTTGTGTGTGTTTGTAAGTTGATAAAGTTTCTGAATTTGTTTAGGAATCTTGCTAATAACCAGTTCACCGGATCTGCTCAGTATTCTGTATCTCAAATGACCCCTCTCAAGTACCGGTACGTTCTTTGTTTATTCATCTTCAGACATATCTTGGAGATGATTGGTTGTATTATACAACTTGTACAACGCTCCATTGGTTTTGCCCAGCAATCTTGCTCACAACCAGCTTAAGAAGCTAGCTATTGACTTCACCAAACTCACCTCTCTCTCCATCTTGTAAGATCTTCTCTTTTTTTTTCTCTGAGTAAAATTAGTTAAGAGATTGGTTAGTGAGTGAAAAAATGTTTTGATGAATCCATGTGTGTTTCCAGGGACCTCTCTTCCAATACTATCACAGGTTCTCTTCCAAACACAATGAGCTCTCTTACAAGTGCAATGTCAATGTAAGTAGTCTTTGTGTGTTGTAAGAACTTACGTAAGTGAACCAGTTAGTACTAAAACAATGTTATATTGAATGAACTTCACAGTTATCTTCAGAACAATCAGTTCTCTGGCACCATTGATGTCTTAGCCACCCTTCCTCTCAAAAATTTGTGGGTTATATGGTAGCATATCAGCTCTATGAGCTTTGTGAAGCCGTGGGACCTGAGCCTACTAGGTAAGGTCTTAGATAAACATGTAGTATGTTTTAATGAAGTTCTTTAGGCCTGTTGCATAATATGGATTTCTATATTAAACATTGGTTTACCTTTTCATAGGTATGATTATTGATCTATTTGATGATGCCCCTTGCTTCTTTCTAATACTATTTAATGTCCCTTCTATATTAAGAACGGAATTGGTGCCTGCATATGTGCATCTACTTCGTGACAATGAAGCTGAAGTACGCATAGCTGCTGCTGGAAAAGTTACTAAATTCTGTCGGATCCTAAACCCTGAACTTGCTATTCAGCACATTCTCCCATGTGTAAAGGTACATTCTTAAGAGACCGGTGTGTGAATGTCAATTTTTTTCAGAGAATTAATGACTCAACGTTTAAAAGCTGTTACATATTACCATAGTTTCTTTTAATTCTACCTGTAGGAGCTATTAACAGACTCATCTCAACACGTCAGATCTGCATTGGCCTAAGTTATAATGGGAATGGCCCCGGTCTTGGGTAAGGTAAGAGAGTTCATTCGTGTTTAACTCAGCCCTTTCGTTCAATATTGCGCCTGCAAAGTGCCCATTATCGGCTGTAGTAAATTAACGTTGATTCCTTATACGAAAAATAATTTGGTTGGATTATGTATGTTGCGGATTTAACTTCTACATCGATTTTTTTTCATTGCAGGACGCAACATTTGAGCATCTCCTTCCAATATTTCTTTCTTTGTTGAAAGATGAGTTTCCTGATGTCCGCTTGAACATTATCAGCAAACTTGACCAAGTTGATCAAGTTTGTTATGACCAAGTCACCCAAACATTACAACCCTCACTATCTATACCGTATGACCATTTTGCGTGCGGTTTCTCTTCTTGCACCAGTGATGGGCTCAGATATCACATGCTCTAAGCTCTTACCTGTAGTAATGACTGCGGCTAAAGACAGGCAAGTTCTCATTGTAAACTAGTTAAGACTCGCATCATTTTACTTCAACTTTCTTTAAGTGTTTAAACTAGTCTTGTTTTCACAATCACAGAGTTCCAAACATCAAATTCAATGTCGCTAAAGTGCTTCAGTCTCTCATCCCAATTGTGGATCAGTCGGTAAGTGTGTGTATATATATATTATTATCAGTCATAACATCCATATGCTTTGTTTTAATTTTTGGTTTGGTGGTGAAAAGGTTGTAGAGAAGACGATTCGTCCAGGGCTTGTGGAGCTAAGTGAGGATCCAGATGTTGATGTCAGTTTTTTTGCAAACCAAGCTCTTCAGTCTATTGATAATGTGATGATGTCTAGCTAAGAAAACGTTTAGATCTTTGTCTTTATCTCTCTCCCTGGTTTTCTATTTGATGCAACATTATAAACTCTCAAGACTTTGTAACGTAAGTAAGTGAGGATTCTTGTGTTCTGTTTTTTTTTTTAATTTCATGCAAATATACTTGAGTGACTCCGGTTTTGTCTTTTGTCTTGCAACTAGTGTGTTCTCGAACATTTTTAGCTACTTATATGGGTTTATAAATTATTTATAAGCCCTTATAAGTCATTTATAAGGTATACGAATCATTTATAAGTGTTTATAAATTATTTATAAAGGGTTTATTAATCAGCTATAATGATTTATAACTCATTTATAAATGGTTATAAATAATTTATAAGAGCATATAAAGGTTTACAAACAGTTATAAACATTTAGAAGGGTCTATAAATCATTTAGAAAAATTAATTAATAAGTTATAAGGATTAATAACTCATTTATAAATGGTTATAAATATTTTTTATGAGCTTATAAAGAGTCTTTGTCAAAGACTAAGATTACAAAACAAAGAGACTATTGCTAAAGTTAGTTGCAGAGACTCTTAAGTCAACTTTTTCATATTATTCATTTACATATTCGATATAGACTGTTTATAAAAGATTATAAACCGTTCATAAAGATTTATAAGAGTTTATAAACCTTTTATAAGGGATTATAATCTGTTTATAAATAGTTATATATTAGTTATAAATATTTTTAAAAGCTTATAAATCATTTATAAGAGATAATTAACAAGTTGTAAGAGTTTATAATGGCTTATAAAAGTTTCTAAATAATTTATAAGAGTTTATAACACTTATAAAGGGTTTGTAAATGTTTATAAATCATAATAAATCTTTTTTAGAATTAATGGTGCTCTTAGATCTCTTTGAAGATTATAGGAATGGTTTACATAGGTGTAGAAACCAATTAGAAAGTCTTTAAATCATTTATAAGAGTTTATTAATAGATTTTACAAATCGGTTATAAATTTTGTTTATAAAAGTTCATAATTGGTATAACAAATATATCATTTAAAAGAGTTTATAAGTAATTATTTATCATTATAAGAGATTTATATATCATTTATAAGAGTCTATATATCATTTATAAAGGCTTATAAATCATCTATAAAGTCTTATAAATCAGTTACAAGGGTTTATAAATTATTCATTAAAGTTAATAAAACATGTATAAGAGTTAATAAATCAGAGGAGTTTGCTAATTCATCATCAATGATCAAAGTTCGAGGCTGTTCTAAGCTTAGGAGCTGCCAGAAAAAGAAAAAAAAAATCATTATTTAAACCATGTATCTTATTCTTTTGCTTTTTTTCCTGCTGATGCTACCTTAGTTAGTCTGGATCCAAATTCTCTCCACTTGTTTTTTTTACTCTCCTCTAGACTATCACCAAATGTGAACCCGTGAACTCTCACTAGGGCTGTGAGAACACATGCAACACTTGGATCAGTACCTAAGAGCTATATAATCCATCATTGACAATGGTGACTCTCAAAATGAAAGCTTTGCAAGGCAGGATATAGGATACTTGGAATTGACGTACTGACTTATGCTGATATGGTTTAGTATATATGTTCTACAATACTTTGAAAAGTTCCTCGACTAACTTGAGAACGGGGACGAGATTCATCACCAACAAACTTGGTATTAGGAATATGAAAACTTATCTCCATCAACGAGTTTTTCTGCAAATACATAATAACAGAATCAGCAACTCACTAGCTTACATACATATTAACCCAGAGACTACATTTCTAAGGAAAAAACAAATTGCAGTACACCTCATTGGCACCACCGCCTTCGACGTTGCTCTGCCTTGCCACCGGAGACGAGATAGAGAGCGAGCAAGGTGTGATGGAGACACAGAGATGCGACAATGGAGACGAGGCTTTCACAGTTTATAAAGGCGTTTAAATCATTTATTAGGGTTTATAAAACATTTATAAGAATAAAAATAACGGTTTATAAAGGTATGTAAATAATGTATAAATATTTATAAAAACAATTTATAAAGATTATATATCTTTATAAAGGCTTATAAAACAATTTATAAAAATATATAAAATTATTTGTAAGTCTATATCATTTATAAAGGCTTATAAAACAAGTTATTAAATCTATAAACCATTTATAAATATATATAAGAAAGTTATGAAAGCTTATAAAATAATGTTTTTTTTTCTATTATGCAGAGCTGGTCTCTTGAAGGATGTCATAACAAGGAAAAGTTTATAATGACACCTAAATAATGGTTTGTATGATAATTTATAAGGATTTATAAGGATATGTAAATAATTTATAATGATATGTAAATAATTTATAAATGTTTATAAAAGCAATTTATAAAGATCATACAACTTTATAAAGGTTTATAAAACAATTTATAAAGATATTGAAAATTATTTGTAAGTCCATACCATTTATAAAGGATTATAAAACAATTTATTAAATCTATAAACTATTTATAAATGAGGATATTAAAATGGTAGCAAAACTCTTCAGTGATATAATAATAGAGAGTCTAAATATCAAAAGCACCGAGAAACTAGCACTATAGCTACAGATCTTGCAACGGGAAACAAAGAAGACTCAACTAGACCACAGTCTATTAAAGATGTAGAATCTCAAGCACAATAATCCTTGCACATAGACAACTACGGAAGTCTCAAGATCGCAGGAAACAAACACACAGTAGTAGTTTAGAGCACCTACGGAAATTCAACCAATACTACAGAGGGTAGAAGTTCTCATGCTTGAGGATGAAACATCATTAATTTCAAGCAAACATGTTTTTATACACTGTCTCTCCTTCACAAGTATGCGTTCATTCCTGAAAATGAAATAACCAACACACAATTCAGGGATTAACTTTTCAACGGTAATCTATATATAAAGAAATTATTGCCTTAATCTTTTGTCAAACGAAATCACTCACCAAGTGCCTTGATTTGAGAACTTTCTACAAAGCTTTCACATCAGCTTGAAAGCATGAAGAAGAGAGCACAGCTTTGTCTGCATTTTTAAGGGCTTATAAAGCATTTATAAGGGTTTATAAAATATTTATAATTGCTTATAATTTTTAATAAATCTTTATAAATCAAGGGAGGGAGTATATAATAGAAGTGTTGCAGGTTTGTTGTTAAAGGATGGGTTGATTTGGAGGTGTTTGACAGCAATTGAGTTTGATATTTTTTGGAAACATGCTAAAAAGCTGATAGAAGAGGGTGATAACACATTGGAGGCAACAAGTTTTGATA
Source organism: Eruca vesicaria subsp. sativa (assembly GCA_932364175.1). NCBI lineage: Eukaryota > Viridiplantae > Streptophyta > Magnoliopsida > Brassicales > Brassicaceae > Eruca > Eruca vesicaria. The sequence goes on from CAKOAT010368487.1 coordinate 839,312, forward strand.
CAACAAAAGAAAAAATGGAGGAAGAATTACAAAAGTTGGATGTTCAAGTATAAAGGCTTTTGGACAGAACAACATCAGATTGTTAGAGCATCTCCAACTCCACTCCATAATTTACTTCAAAATGGAGTGGAGAATGGACTAATGTAGAAAACAAAAATCTCATTACTCCATATTTGGAGTAATCACTTTTTTGTTTCTTCATCACTCCATTTCCCACTCCATTTTGCAGTAAATTATGGAGTGACATTGGAGATGCTCTTATACACGTAGCTAAGTACACGTAGCCTCCAAAGACAGCAGACCAAAGACAGCAGACTAAAGACAGCTTCCCTGCCAAAAATATGAGAAATAAAAGATAAACTCAAAATGTTTATAAAGTTTTCAACTTGTTTACCTCAACAGAAACCCATCAGTCATGAACTTCAACCTCGTCTCTTGTTTTTTTTTTCTTTTATGCACAGCCGGTCTCTTGAATGATGTCGTAACAAGGAAAAGCTTATAATGACACCTAAATAATGGTTTGTATGATAATTTATAAGGGTTTATAAGGATATGTAAATAATTTATAAATGTTTATAAAAACAATTTATAAAGATTATACAACTTTATAAAGGTTTATAAAACAATTTATAAAGATATGTAAAATTATTTGTAAGTCCATACCATTTATAAAGGCTTATAAAACATGTTTTTAAATCTATAAACTATTTATAAATGTTTATAGAAATTTATGAAAATGGTTCTATCTTCGGTTATTCAACAGGTACAGAGGCGTGCAGCCCTTTAGAAAATAAAAGTTTTAGTTTTTTAGAGTAACCTTGTTCCATATCTCCCACCCAGTGTACATGTCAATAAATTATAGTCTTTTTGTTTTATTTCTCAAATTTCTTCAATTGGATTCTCAAAAGCATAAAGTATCTTATGCAAGAACCAAATGATCAGTTTATGTTATACAACAGGTATGCACGTGTGTTTCTCATGTTGTTTATGGTGTGAAGCCAAATCTTTGTAACAAGATTTTTTGTTGACAAACGAATTATAGATTATAGATTTATTAATCTATAATGTTAACAATATATAAATTTTATAAACTATTTATAAGGGTTTATAAAATATTTATAAACAATATCTATTTTTTATGAAAGATATATAAACAATTTGTTCGTTCATGACTTTATAAAGAATATTTTTTGTCTGTATTTTAATCATTTGATATGGACTCTTAAATTCTGGATACAATGTTATTTCCCTTCTTCTCACTTTTATATAAGTTTCCCTTCATGTAGTCATTTAGTCACATGGGTATTAGCACAAAATCTAGGTCATTCAACGTCAACCTAACCAAAATTGATTTCTATTACAAGAAACATAATTTAGTAAAAAGGACTAGTTTCGATTATTTAGCCGCAGAACAACATGCCATTTCATGAAAAGAGTAATATTTTGAGTTGAAAGGACTGATTTATGAAATCTTATAAACTAATTTATAAACAATTATATTTTGATTTACAAGAGTGTATAAATTAATTCATAAGGGTTGATAATTGATTTATAATACTTTATAAAACATCTATTGGAGTCCATAAGTTACTTATAAATATTCCAAAAATCTGAACGCAAGCCAGTCACATATTATTCCTACGCATCAGCTCTCACTTCCAGAAACAAGTTTCAAAAATAATATGCTTCTGTAGCTCAACAAACTCATGCTACATCTCCACTGTTTTTCTGATATTCTACACAAAACACATACAAGACAGGAATCTCATAAAGTAGCAAAACATAACGTTACACTACCAAAACATTAACCTTCCACCTCATATATTGTGCATACTAAGCCTTGCCAGTCACTACAACCAAAATGCTCATCACATATGCCAATAAATACACCATTTGGTCTGATCCATCTTTCAATCTATTTATGTATTCTTCGATGGATCAATTGTATTTGCAAGAAGGAAGTATCTATAATGATTAATAAAACTATTCATGTTTGTTTATAAATGTTTATAAAATAAATCATATGAGTATATACAATAGTTTTTTATATAAACCATTTATAATAGTTTATAAAACTTATTATGAACCATTAATATTTATAAATCATTTGCAAGGATTTGTAAAAGACTTTGTCTATATTCTAAACTATTTTTAAGAGTTTATAATTTATAAGCATATATAGAATTTTTTTTATTATAATCTATAAATCATTTATAAGAATATATAATATTATTTATAAGGGTTTATAAAATCATTTATAAGGAATTGTAAATTCTAAAGGTAATTCAGTTATAAAGTTAAAACATTTTATAAAGGTGTTTAAATCATTTATTAGGGATTATAAAACATCTATAAGAATAAAAAATAAATTTATAAAGATTTATAAAAACTTCTAAACCCTTAAATTAGTTTATAAGCCTTTATAAATTAGTTTATAAACTCTTCTAAATTAATTTATAAACCTTTATGAATCATTTTATAAGCTTTTTATACATTAACTTAGTAATCTTATTGAATTAGTTTATAAACCTTTACAAATCAGTTTACAAACCTTATATAATGATTTTATAAACCCTTATAAATTAGTTATAAGTTTTTATAAATTAGTTTATACGCCTTTCAAAATTAGTTTATAATCATTGTATAAGTCATTTATAATCATAGTTCAATAATTAGTTTGTAAACCTTTTTAACATCATAGAATGATATGTATACTTTTCCATAATCCTTCTAACTATTACGAATGACGTGTGCATCATACAAGAAAATAAAAGAAACATTTTTATTGTTGTTAGAGATAACAACATGTTTCATTGTTTTACAAACGGCTCTTGTTCTTGTAAGATCACTGATGTTAACAATTATTATTGCACTTCTCGTTTAGTTTTGTAACTTGACGGTTTTGAAAGAAAAGATTACTAGAGAGCTTCGGTTCTTGAAACAAGGGGGAAGTGAACTTCTCTTTCCTTATACACTAGGACCATGACGTTTTCTGTAACAAACGTCTTCGAATAAACACTCTATGCCTATTAAGACACGCAATATGAACACAACAGCTCTCGGGGTCATGCAAGTTACTGCAGTAAATGTCAACCTCCTCTTTCTCATCTCCTTGTAGACGCTTGGGTCCAGGTACACAAACTGGCAAGTGTCATCGCTTCTGGATTGGAGAGAGACATTTACCTTCATTATGTATAGTATATCATATTGTTACAAAACAGAACAAATCCACAAGTTGCTTCATTTCCAAGCCATCCAAAACAGGAAAAAAAAACAGCAGGGTGGTTTCCTTATACCCAACAATCTCAGCCTTCTTCTCAGTCTTCAGAATCTCTGCCTCCATTGTTCTTTTTGCAGCATTTTCCCCAGAAACCTGTCATTAGGCAGAGAAAGTATAGTTCTGATCATTCCACAAGCCAACTAATCTGAAGTGAAACTAGTAGTTATGCTCCATAAACATCTAATATATTTGGACGTTCTTTAAGTACATACTAACCACAAAGTCTAGATCAACGTATACGTTGCAGAAATGGAAAATATCTTCCATGTTGTTAGTGTTAATATTGTTGACAATGTCTTCTGCAACATCTCGAAGTGGATCAGGACTTGCAATTTTATAATCTGCTGACGCCACCCAGATCCCATCCTGCAAAAGTTTTAGGACGTTCTTATCAGAGTTTGGATCACAAACAAGATTTTCTTCTTCTTCTTTTAATTTGGAGAAGAGATCAACAAGTCTGTTATAAGAAACTAGAAAAGAGCTAGTGATTCCTACCTCCATGAAGTCTTCCATCTGGAGTACACGGTCAACAGAAACAACATATAAACTGTCTTCCCCAACTTCTTCGCCAAACTTTTTCCTCCATGCAGCACTAAGGCGCTACACAAAACATAGGGGCTTTGAAGTAAAAGTCACACGCATAAGCAATTAAACCAAGCATTTATGAGTAATAATCTGTTCTCTATATTCATCTCCTAGAGGCTATTAATACTACACATGAAGGGGTAAATAGACATGACTTCTAATCACCATACAAAGAAAGGATTATCATACAGAACGCAACACAAAGGAGGTACCTTTAGAACATGATCGTCTCTAGGTCGAGCAATGCTACCTTGAATCGTACACTGAGGATATCTTGTGACATCACAACTGTTCTAAAGCTCTGTTTCTCTGTCTGTCTCAGATTTTTCTGCAGCCAGCGACACGAACATATGTCATCTTCTTGACTTGTAGACCAGAACCAAATGTAGGTAGATCTCACAAAACCATTATCTTTCGAGAGCTCTTGACTCCATCTTCTTGTTAGCCTAAAATGCTCACTAAACTGTAAATCTGCTTTGCTTTCTCAGTTTCACAATACCATTGATCCTCTAATTATTTCTGAGATAGTTATCGCTCAGGTAGTAGATGTCTCTTCTGATGTCACAAAGGATCACACAACTCAGAACACTGATGCGACTCACTGGCTTGCTACGACATTCACATTCATTTTAGAGGCTAGTGCTTTCTCCACTGGATAACTTCAGTGCTGTGCCAATAGTCTAAGGTAGTCTTCGAACACCCAACGATGAGTCACCTCTTCTTTCAGTTCAACTCTGCAACGTCATTAGAACTTTCTCAACTTCACCATCACTTTGTTCATCCTTAACCTCCCCAGGAACAGAGACTAACACCCAAAGCTGTTCTGCATCAAAGAAACAAAACTTTACTATCTTCATCACACCAAAATAACAAAAGACAACATCTTTACATCAAAAGAGATCATCTTTATACCTGCTTAGGAGGAGAAGCAGAGACACCAAAATCACCACGAGCACAACTCCATAAACTGCAACGCAACTTTCCCTCCTAAGGAATGACCAATCACCACATCAGGCCAACTCCACCCGTTCGCCTTCACCAAATCAGCTAAATCCTTGGCTGAGTTCACAAGATCGTGAGGAGGGTTAACGCCTTCCACCTCCGTTGATCTCCCGTGGTTCCTCAGATCAACGAGCATCATCTTCCAATCTTAACACACACAAAAAAAAAGATTAAAAAAACGATAAGGAGAAAGTTAAAGAGAGTGGTGTGTATACCAGAGGGGATGAGACGGAGAGAGATGATGCAAGAGAGCGGTCTTTGATTGATTTACTTCTCCTCTCTTCTTCTGTATTCATATGCAGAAACAGCAAATTTCGCCGGATATTGTCGAATTTGTCGGAGATCGGCGAATGAGTTCTTCTTCTTATCGTTCGTCGGAGATCGGCGATTCGGAGATCGGCGAGTCAGAGATCGGCAAATCGGGGATCGAAGAAGAAAAGGGACGGAGGAAGAATATGTTTGAGTAATCAAGGGTTATATGGTCTTTTCCCTATCAAAATTTTAAGTGTAAAGTTGGTTAATGTAAAAGTGAAATAGTGTATCATCAAAGTGGTAGTTTTAACAATTTCCCTTCATTTAAATGATTCATTTTGATGGAGAAACGAACATCCCTTAAAATGGAACTGAACCATTTAAATGGATCACATAAATGGATCAGCTGAATGAAGATTACAAATGGACAAACGAACAGGGCCATAGAGACGGAGAATATGTCAAAGTTTGAACAGTTAAACGAAATTATTATTGCAAACAAGCAGAATAAAAATGTCAGATATTCAAAGTAATTATATGATTTTTGTAAAACTTTGCAACTATGTGACTCCCGGCAACGTGGTGGGCTGTTTTAACGTAATCGACAGCGATAATGACGATATAACGCTGTATAGTGGTGTATATATAAATATAAGACTTATTCTTGGGTTCACCTACTAGGTTCACAATCTAATAGGATTACATTATTTCATATTTGATATATTTTAATAAAGAAAACAAAATCTTATTAAGTAATATTATGTTTTTAAAAATATAAATAAAAAATAATAATTAATAAAAATAAAAATAATTCTTTTTAAATAAAATATTTTAACACCAAAACCCTAAACTCTAATCATAAACCCTAAATCTCTGGGTAAATCATAAACCTTTGGATAAATCTTATAGTGTTTTAAAAATTTAGTGTTTATGATTTACCCAATGATTTAGGGTTTAGGATTAGAGTTTCGTTTTTAGTGTTTATGATTTACCCAAGGGTTTAGGGTTGAGGATTAGAGTTTAGGGTCTAGTATCTTAGTGTTAAAATAATTGTTTTTAAAGAATTTTTTATAAAGTTATCCAAAGATTTATAATTTACCCAAGAGTTTAGGGTTTACTGTTAAAATATTTTCTTTAAAAACATTTATTTTCGTTTTCATTAATTATTATTACTTTTATTTGTTTTTCTGTTTTTTATTTTTAAAAACATAATATAACTTAACAAGATTTTGTTTTTTTTTTTAAAAAAGATATCAAATATGAAATAATGCAATTTTATTGGATAGTGAACCTAGAGGTTCACCCTAGGGGGTGAATCCAAGAATAACTCTAAATATAAGATCGACAACTTACAATGATGATATCTTATTTTTGAGTTCACCCCTCTAGGTTCACCAACCAATATGATGATGTTTCTCCATATTTGATATATTTTTAAAATAGAAACAAAATCTTGTTAACATTATATTTTTAAACTAAAATATAAAAATAAATAAAAGAGCAGGAATAATTGCAAAAAAACAATTTAAAAATATTATTATTTTTATTACTTTTGTAAATATTATTATTTTTATTTACTTTTGTATTTTTATTTTAAAAACATAATATAACTTAACAAAATTATTATTTTTGTAAATATTATTATTTTTTATTTACTTTTGTATTTTTATTTTAAAACATAATATAACTTAACAAAATTTTATTTCCTTTTTAAAAAGATATCAAATATGAAATAACACCATCTTATTGGTTGGTGAACCTAGAGGTTCACCATAGGGGGTGAACCCAAGAATAAGTCATCTAAAAATATATGAGCATGATTAATGAAGGTTCTTAGAGTGAGATTTTTAGCGGAATATAAGAAACTGTCTCTTAACTTTTAACTAAAAAAACTAAAAACCGACACTTCAATAAGAGTTGGCTCTTTTCTTTTTCTGTTAAAAATGAAGAGACGGTTTGTTATATTCCGTTAAGAATTCCATCCAAAAAACTTCCCATTAATCATGCTTTATGTATGAACTCTTCTTTTATACTATTTTCTTAGCGTAAGTGTTTAAAATAGAAAAAACAAGTGTTCAAGTAGTATACTAGATTCTGACCGTCTTTTAAAGTGTGAGTGTATTTTTTTTTCATTTTTTTTAGAAATTTAATTTTCATATTTGTGTTTTTATTTGTAATGATATTATTGTTTTTCTTTGTATTGTATTTGTGTAAATGATTTTTTTTTTTAATGATTAGTAAGGGGTTTTGATAATTATAGTGAATTTGTGATGTTGCTTAACCATACATTTGTACCATAGTCATTTCACATATATTTTGTGCTTTATTTCTAAACAGTTATTTTGAAAAGAAAATAACAAAGTATAGTTACAATTTTGTTTAGTAATTAAATAGATAAAATTATATATTTTTCATTAAATTTTCATGATTTGATATCATATATTGATAATAACGTTTACACATTATTTTACGATTTGACGTGCAAAAATAATTGTTGACTAAATACATACCAATAGGTCATAATCTTTATTTAATAGAAAAATATTGTACATGTGCAATAGTTTTATTTTGCTAAATAGGATAAAAAAAATTTCATATTGCTGCATCAAACAAAAACTCAATTATTTAGATTAAGTGGTAACGATTATATATATGTATCATAATAATGATGTTTATGTATTATAACAGATTTATAAGTATTACTTGTAATATGTTGGAATTGTAGTAAAATATATTTATATACCTTATAGATTAATTGATGTGATACAATGTATATAAACAAATTATATTCATCTTGGTTCTGTAGCATCGGGTGTACACATATTTATTAAATACTAGGGTAAACCCGCCCTACGGGCGGGATATAAGTCATGCGGTACTTAGATTCTAAAGACACGATATACCCCTACTTGTTATTTAGATTCTAAAATTAATGTTATGTCTCAATGTAGTGAAGTTTGGAGATTTTTAAAATGTATTTGATATAATAATTGGGGGAGCTTAGTGTTTTTGGTGTTGTATCTTGTTTCGTTCAGATACCTTCTTCAATGGTAAGCAAACAATATACAGACAATCACATGCTCAACGTCATAGAGACAATAAACATGCTACTAAACTAACCATATAGATATAGACGTTAAGGTAATTAATCACCATGCTTTTACTAATGAAAATAACAAACGACCCTTTATATCTTGGAATCTTCTCAACTTTCTCATTATGTTCATTTGAGCTATTATCTCGTTCTATTTCTTCTGGTGGTTCAAGTGAATGATCATAACTGAGGCTCATTTTCTAACCTTGCAAGGTTAGGACTGAAATGCTTTTAAAAGTTTTGACTAAACAATTCAAGTGCTTCTAAACCNACCTTATTTGATTTTGCCTATGGTGTAGCTTCAGGTGTGAGTAGTGACACCCAAGAAACTGATTCTGAAGGAGAATGTTCCTTCTTGACTGCTTTAAATGGTTCATTCAGAGCCGTTTGTTCGGAAGTTAACACTGCTTCCAATCTTTAAGCATAAGAACAGTCGTTTCACCTGCTGTTACTGGGGCTTACGGCGATTCAGTCGCTTAAATTAATAATCCATTATGTGTGTTTTATCCAATCAGTTGGGCCTATATATTTGTGTTATATTATATAATTCTGTTATACTATGTATTTTCCTAATTTTTTTTGTTCTTTTTATTTATATTTAACTATTTTAAAATAATTTTGTAAAAAATATTATGTTTTGATTGTGTTATTTTTTTGGCTGTGGTTTTCTATTAAATATTTAATTTATCTAAATTTGAACTTGGTGAGAGAAAAGGATAAACTTCAATTAGATACATTCATTTTTTTTCTTTGGCTTGAATTTGATGAATTTGAAAAATATTTATTCTATAACGTAGAGAAAAAATAATTCACAGAAATTGGTCGATCCTTTGTGGAAATTGTTTGTTTTGCGTTAGCATCTGATCATTTTCTTTTTATAATTAAGAAGTGAAATAATAAAAACTGTTAGTACATTATTTAAACTTACTTTAGTGTTGAGAGATAGAGGTGGACGTTTTTAGGGAGAGCCAGAAAGTTCTTAATTAAATTTGTTCTTAATTAAATTTTCTTGGATGATTAGCAGTGAGAGCACGATATCAAATGCCTCTATGAAATTCAAATCCCGTTGTCTCCACTTTAAAACACAGACTTGTAGACCAAAGTGATCAACTTAATGGCTAACTGCAGCATAGAGACATCTTATGTAGCTGAACACTTACTTTTTATCAAATGTAGCTTAACACAAACTATTAATTTGTACAGAGAAGGTCATGTAACATATAACTGTAACATATAATAACATAAGAGCCAACAAACAAACTTTGATGGGATCCTTCAGATTGTAAAAACTCTGCGTTGTTATAAAATATCAAAAACCTGAAAATGCTCATTTTAAGTCAATCATCAAAATTAAAAACAGAACAAAGTTTATTGCTTTATCATGGATTTATCAACTACACATTGATTGGCATCTCTGTGATGACAATGCCGTTGCTTTCTTCAAGGCTACTGACAGTTGCTACTTCACCTCGAACAACTTTGTTTAGAAAGAGAAAAATGTTAATATAGGCTTTAATGATGATGAACAAAACAGTTTGCTTTCAAGAAACGAACCTGAAGCTAAGCAAATTGTTGCACCAATGATATAACGCAGCCTTGACATTTTCGTAAACACCCCACGAAACACTTATGTCTTGCACATACATAAAAGACCACCAAAGAATGTCTTTTAATAACTTCTCCCAAAAATAGAGACAGAAAGCAATAAGGAGTTGATGCCTGTGTTAAATTTCTGACTTTGCAATGTATGAGAATCGGAAGGTTTTTTACATCTACAGAGAAAAATAAACATTTACATTAAGACATCGTGAAACAACATATTCGAAGAGCCTATAGAAATCAAAAAGACTGTGTTGAGTGTCGGATTCCTTACCACCTAAAGTTTGAGAACATCCAAAAATTGTATCTTCTGGCATAAGACTTAGAATATCCTGCAAAATCATAAACGATTTAGTTATAAGTAACTCAAAGAACATAAAAATGAAGATTATAAACAAAGAAATTATTAACTGAAGAGAATAGCAAGAAACCAATAAAGAATCTAAATTTTCTTAGATTGAAAACATGATAAGAACTCGAAGAGAGCTTTTCCGAGGATGATGTTTAAATGAAAAAANAGACTTAGAATATCCTGCAAAATCATAAACGATTTAGTTATAAGTAACTCAAAGAACATAAAAATGAAGATTATAAACAAAGAAATTATTAACTGAAGAGAATAGCAAGAAACCAATAAAGAATCTAAATTTTCTTAGATTGAAAACATGATAAGAACTCGAAGAGAGCTTTTCCGAGGATGATGTTTAAATGAAAAAAATCTAACCTTTTATAGGTATAGAATAAAACGTCTTGTATAGGATAATCACAATCAATGTTAGATCGTGCTTCAAGTAGATCTGTGGAGTTAAATATGCAATTAAGGTCGTGAAAGCTAAACGATGCGAGTAAGACAAAGAAAGAGATGCTTGAAGTCGAATTTCAGTCATCAAATCTCTAGAGACGCCATTGATGGTGACATAGTTGGTAGAAAAAAATATTCTAGGTTTTGGACAACGAAGAGGAAGAAGTCTAACTGCGGCGTGAAGATGAAGAAGACAAAAGGGTTTCTGAGGTTGTGGGCTTTAATTCGTATGATAAACATAAGCCCACAAATAACCTTTTGTTTAATGAAACACTGAGTTTTGTAGAAAAAGACAGGTGTCGCATTTAGGATGAATTAATTAGTGACGTGGCACTGTAAAATGAGGGAGAACATTTCTTTATAATAATAGATGTTAAGTAACTCTTTATCAAACATATATACACTTTGTTTTTTGATACATGAAGACGTAATAGGCTAATAGTTAGTGAACTATACTCCCTCCGTTTTAAATTAGTTGTCATTCTAGAGTTTTTCACACAAATTAAGAAACTAGTTAAATGTTCAAAACTACCCTTGTTTAACCATTATAATTACATAACATTTATTATTTATTATAGCTTAATTAGGGGTAAAAGATGTCAATTATTAGAAAAATTGCATTGAAATCATAAAATGTCACTTATTTTGTGATAAAAAATTTCTGCTACAACGATATTTAATTTAAAACAGAGGGAGTATACAACAATATCGAGTTGACTATCTTAAATAATAAATTTAATCCCACCCACTTTAATATTGAACGGTTATAGCTTATATTATTGGTGAACTGCATATTGATAACACTGCAAGAAAACTCGTCCATTACTAGTACGAGTTTTCTTCGTTATTTCTTAGTAAATGGCCTTTTATTAGGAAATAACGAGGAAACGCGTTTCCTCGAAATACATTCATCGTAAAGCCATTTTCCTCGTAAGGTCCTAGCTAATTTACGAAGAAAGGTTTCCTCGTAAAGGCGTGGTAATATTTTCCTCGTAAGTTCGTCGTAAGCTTTCCTCGTAAGCTCGTAGTAAGTATTTCCTCGTAAGGTCGTAATAATATATTACGAGAAAATTACTAGAACTCGTTACGATGACATTACGTGGAATACTTTACGAGGATTTTGCTTGGAAATGTTTTTTTTTCCTATTAAAAAAAATTACAAAAAATTAATTTATTTTTTTAAAATAAAAAAATCAAATTATAAATAAAAAAGAAAAAACAAAATATTTTATAAATAACTAAATAATATACAAAAAGTTTTCAAATTCATAATATACAATTAAAAATAAAAGAAACTACGGATTCTGGTCGTGAAATTGCTGAACGAACTGGTCGTCGTCCTGGCTCGGCAAATCCTTTCCATAGTTGGTTGCCGGCTGTGACTGTGATGGTGGATGCTGTTGGGTACTTGGAATCCCTGCACGTTCCCGTCTCTGACGCAACATCTCCTGCACATGCGGGTTTCCAACCGCCATAATGTCGAGGATATCGGTGAGAGAAGTGACATGCTCGCTGAGCGAAGTCACATGAGACTGCGTCGCCTGCAACTCCGAGCGCAGCTGAGCATTGACATCGTGCTGCTCCTGATGATAAGACGATGTCGCTGCAGGGACATCGTTAACCGAGCCAATCTCGATGATACGCCCATTTTTCCTAGGGGCGACCTGAAAATAAAAATATTATTAACATTAAGAAAAAATTTTAAAATATTAAAAATTAATAGTAAAACAAATTATTTACCTCCTCGTAAATCTTATCCACGTCAACAGTGGATAATATGACTGGAGACCCAGTCTGCTGAGTCAGCTGGGTCTGGCGTTCGTCAACTCGGGCAACAAGCTCGTTGTAGATCCGCTCTGAAGCAGGATCTACAAACTGCCCAGCCTTGTTCCGGTGGGTCCTCTCGTAAAGGTCTTTCAGAGATGGAAGAACTCCTGTCTCCTTAGCCTAAAATTAATTTATAAAATTAAATATTGATTTGGAATATTCACATAAAATAAAAATTAAATTATTATTAAAAATCATCTTACCATGTCTAGACGAACTCCCCCGTGAGGTTTTCGATCCGTGGTGTGAAGCACCTTCGTGTTGCCATGCTCGTCTTTGGTCATGCGGTTCCCAGAGTTTGTGTTGGAGGTTCTGACCGAGTCCGGCAACCCCCAATAGCTGATGAGGCCATCCCACACCGTGGTTGTGAGGCAATCGGGTTTCCCGGCCTCGTAACCATCCACCTGATTTTTTTTAAAAAAAATAGAATTAAACTAAATACATAATATTTTAAAAACTATATATATATATATATTATAATTTATAAATCTATACCTCATAATCGCCCTTCCAGTTGTAGACCATGTCGAGCAATCGTGCTCTTGCCTTGGCCTCAAACTCCTTCTTCACTCGCTGGTGAATCCCAATAGACCAACGATACTTTTGCTGTAACCAGAAAAAATAAAAGACGGATTAGTTCAATTATATTAATAATTTTAAATAATTAAAAATAAATTAACGAACTAAACTTACAGCGAACGNATGTCGAGCAATCGTGCTCTTGCCTTGGCCTCAAACTCCTTCTTCACTCGCTGGTGAATCCCAATAGACCAACGATACTTTTGCTGTAACCAGAAAAAATAAAAGACGGATTAGTTCAATTATATTAATAATTTTAAATAATTAAAAATAAATTAACGAACTAAACTTACAGCGAACGATTTGAACCACGTCTTTTTTGCGTGGCTTGCCGTCAACTTCCAGTTTGGAGCTGGATCGGGAAAGTATCCCTTGATACAGTCTGTGACGCTAGATCCGACACTATTGTCAAGACCAAACCTGGAAAGACACAAAATAAATCATTAATTAGATTAATTTCTAAATATTTTGTTAATTAAGAAATAAATTAAATTTTTTTAAAAATTAAAACATACCATAATATGTTTTGGCTGTCCCGTCGGTAAGGATCTAACTCTGCCAGCCCTTCTCTGCCTGGAAGGGCCAAAATATCCTCCACCGTGTACACCGCAAAGGGTGCGTTCGGCGGCACCTGCAAATCGGGATGAACCCCGACCGGTGGAGGAGGAGGTGGTTGCCGGGACGCCATAGAAGCTCTCTGAGTCTCGGGAATCGGGAGCTGACGAGTATGAACCCGGAGCATCCTGACGCCCAAACATATCTCCGTAGCTTATCCCCTCGAGAGACGACGTCGACGCCCCCTTAGCAGCAGCCTTAGCAAGCTTGCTCTGTCTAGGCATCTATATTTTTTTAAAAAAAAAATCAAAACATTAATTCCCGTATAATTTAAAAAAACAGTAACTAAAAGTAAACCAACCTAATCTAAATTATCTAAACTAACCACCTAATCTAAATTACCTAAACTAACCACCTAATCTAAATCCCTAAACTAACCACCTAATCTAAATTCCCTAATCTAATCACCTAACTACGGATTAGAGAGAACCTTTAGAGGATTTAGAGAGAAGGTTACTAGCAAATGAGAAACCGGATTGCTCGAGTATATATAAGGAATTTTGTTTCCTCGTAAAGCCCTAGTAACGTTACTAGGACCTTACGAGGAAATAGCTATGCCCGTGTNAATCTAATCACCTAACTACGGATTAGAGAGAACCTTTAGAGGATTTAGAGAGAAGGTTACTAGCAAATGAGAAACCGGATTGCTCGAGTATATATAAGGAATTTTGTTTCCTCGTAAAGCCCTAGTAACGTTACTAGGACCTTACGAGGAAATAGCTATGCCCGTGTTTTTATTTCCTCGTAAGGTCCTCGTAATGACTGTACTAGGGCTTTACGAGGAAAACCCATTACGAGGAAATAGCTATGCCCGAGTTTTTTTTCCTCGTAAAGCCCTAGTAAGGCCTTACTAGAACATTACGAGGAAATAGCTATGCCCGTGTTTTCTATTACTAGGGCTTTACGAGGAAAGGTTATATAAATCCCTAAACTCGAAACCCCAAACCCCAAACCACAACTTCCTTAACTTATAACCTCTTCTACAACCAAACTCCTAACCTCTTCTACACATAAACCCCAAACCCCAAATGCAAATTGATTTTGTGATTAAACAAAATTAAAACATATATAATCCAAATTGATTTTGTGATTAAACAAACTTATAAACATACATAATTCATTCGGATACATTGTCGTAATCTGTTGAAACATCATCATTTTCTAAAAACTCGTCGTCTACACCTTCGTCCTTTGAGTGATCAGGAACATCTTCGTATTGACGATTATGCGGATCAATGAGTAGGATGTCATCAATTTCTGCTTCAGCTTCCTCGATCTCATTGGTGTTTTCTTCTTGTAATGGTCGTTCTTCTCCAGCGATTATTCTTCCTCGAGGTGTAACTTTGATAACAGCTAACCAGTTTATTCCTGAGGTAGTAATCCGAGGGTATGGAATGAAGCAAACTTGATCTGCTTGGAAAGCTAATATGAAAGGCTCGAACTTGTTGTACCTACGAAAATAAAGATCAATACGTAAAAATTAATTAATATTGGAAACGTGGATATTAAAAAAAAAAAGAATTTGGTGTACCTTCGTCCCCCGTTGACATCAACTACACCGTTCTTGTTAATCCGAACACCTCTGTTTACGACGGGGTCGTACCATTCACACTTGAAGATAACGCATTTCAAACCCATACCCGGGAATTGAACTTCATAATTCTCCTGCAAGATCCCGTAGAAATCTGTTTCGCCTTTCACACATATTCCATAATTACTTGTCGCCCGATGTCTACCATAGTCGTAGGTATGAAAAGTATAGCCTCGGGTGAAATACATCGACGATGTAGTGACCTTCGCAACTGGACCTTGAAGTAATTCACGAAACCATGCGGGATACTTAGGATCGTCATAATCAACCTGCAACAAAAAATAAAATACATTAGACTTACTTTGTTCTAATGTAAGCATAAAATTTAAGTAATAAATAAATACATGTTTCCTCAACCACTTGATAAAGTGTTGATCTTTCCTTTTCTCTAACTCAGTTGTCGATATACCAGGTATTGCTTCCTCGACTTGAGTCTCAAATTGACTGTAAAATCATATATGTTATGTTATATATTTAATATTGAAAACTATATATATATATATATATATATATATAATTGTGTATGTTTATATATTTACCTTTCAAAATAAGCAATCAATGGATGCTCGCAATTAAGAAGAATATAAAGGTGTGCACTATGGACGTCTTCATCACTCGACCACCAAACCTCTTTCAATTTCCCACCCAATCGCCCAATTTGACAAAAGATGTCTGGAACATCGTCTTCCATATATGTCGGCACGACACCACCATCATNGTCTTCATCACTCGACCACCAAACCTCTTTCAATTTCCCACCCAATCGCCCAATTTGACAAAAGATGTCTGGAACATCGTCTTCCATATATGTCGGCACGACACCACCATCATCATATCTTCTTGGAGCTCGTTTCCTTGTACGTACTTTCGGTGCAAAGTAGTACGAAGTGAAATGTGATGTTTCTTCCGTCAAACTTTCCGCAACAATAGAACCTTCAACTCTTGCTAGGTTTTTGGCTTTTCCTTTCAAAGTTTTCATGGCCCTTTCATACTGATACATCCGTCCATAATGCACGGGTCCACGAAGTAATGCCTCATACGGGAGGTGGACAACTAGGTGTTCCATGACGTCGAAAAAAGTTGGCGGGAATATTTTCTCCAAGTTGCAGATTAAGACGGGGATGTTTTCATGAAGTTGTTGGACAACTTCCACTTTAAGAGTGCGAGTGCTCAGATCCCTAAAAAATGCTCCAATTCCTTATATATATACGAAAACAAAAATTATCCACATTAGTATATATATATATATATATATATATATATATATATAGAAATATATTAATCATGTCATCGTATTATATTAATTAATTACCTGAAAGTGCTTCATGTACTTTTGCCGGCAGTAGCTCCGCAAACGCAAAGGGAAGTAGTCGTTGCATAAAGACATGACAATCATGGCTCTTCATCCCGGAGAACTTTTGCCCTTTCTCAACACATCTTGAGAGATTTGAAACATACCCATCAGGGAACTTCACTTCTGAAGCCACCCAGTTGAACAACGCAGACTTTTTTTCTGATGACAATCTGAATATTGGAACTGGAACTTGCCCATTGCTTTTTATATGTAGCTCACTCCTTGAGCAGATATCGGGTAAGTCCAACCTTGATTTTACGTTGTCTTTCGTCTTCCCTGGGACATTCAATATAGTGTTCATGATGTTCTCAAAAAAGTTCTTCTCTATATGCATCACATCGAGGTTGTGGCGCAAAAGAAGATTTTTCCAATATGGCAATTCCCAAAATATACTCTTTTTGTGCCAATTGTGCTGAACACCATAAGAATCAGGCATATTATTGGGAACATGCCAATTCCCACCACGAGGAGCTGTTTCCAGAGCACAGTAGTAATCGATTTGCGCTTCGATTTGTTCTCCAGTTAAATATGGAGGAGGAGTGTCTCTGACAACCCTTTTGTGCCTGAACAATTTCTTGTTTCTTCGGTATGGGTGGTGAATGGGAAGAAATCAGCGGTGACAATCGAACCAACTAGTCTTCCTACCATGCTTCAACTGAAACGCATTTGTCATTCCATTACAATACGGACAAGCTAATCTCCCATGTGTAGTCCACCCAGACAACATACCATATGCAGGAAAATCACTTATGGACCACAAAAGCATCGCTCGCATCGTAAAGTTTGTTTTCGTTGAACAATCATATGTCCTCACCCCTGTTGACCACAAATCTTGCAACTCTTTTATCAATGGTTGTAGAAAAACGTCGAGAGATCTTTTTGGATGTTTTGGACCAGGTATTAATATGCTCATGAATAGAAACTCTCGTCGCATGCACATCTCCGGTGGCAAGTTATACGGTGTAAGAAGACCGGCCACAATGAATATTGTGTCCCAGACATTCCAAATGGACTAAATCCATCAGTGCATAATCCAAGATACACATTCCGGCTATTGCTAGCGAAATGTGGATGTACATTGTTAAAATGTTTCCAGGCTCTTGCATTTGATGGATGAGTCATCTCTCCATCCGTCTGAGTATGCTCGGCGTGCCATCTCATCTCTCCAGCAGTCTCCTCAGATTGGTACAATCTTTTCAATCTGTTTGTGATTGGTAGGTACCACATCCTTTGGTACGGTACCCTATTACGCCCTCGACCTTGCGGTTTGATTCGTGGCTTCTTACAAAATCGACATTCTTCTAATTTCTCATCATCTCCCCAATAAATCATGCAGTTGTCGATGGAAACATCTATCATCTCCGAGGGCAACCCTAGACTATATACCAATTTCTGAATTTGATAATAAGATTCAGCAGACACATTGTCTTCTGGCAAATACTCTTTAAACAAGTCTGCCCATGCATCCATACAATTTTCAGGTAGATTGTGATCGGTTTTAATACTCATCATTCTAGCAGCCAACGACAATTTAGACAGACCTTCTCCACAACCACTGTAAATTGGCTCATTCGCAGCATCTAACATTTCATAAAAAAATTTGGCATCTAAGTTAGGTTCTTCAACTTCATCATGTTCATGAGTTACAAAGGCATCACCTACCATATCATGAACCCTATCACAATCTACCATTTGTTCATCTTGGTGATGATAGCTATTACTACTGCTACCTTCATTACGCAAATGCTCAACCGGTTCAATCTGAAAATTGCTATTACTACTGCTAACTTCATTTCTACAACTAGCATCTTCTCCATGTTGATACCAAATATAATAATATGACATGAAACCTCTATTTACTAAATGCTTCCAAACATTTTCACGAGGGCCTAATTTGGTATTGCAACATTTCCGACAAGAACAGAACATCTTACCACTTTCCTGCGTTAGTGGTGTAGAATCTGCTTCATGCATAAACGTCTCCAACCCTTCGAGAAATTCTTTCGTCACCCCCCCCCCCCCCCCGTTATTATCTCTGTGTGAATACATCCACTTCCGCAACTCGAAAATATTTCCCGGACCGGACATTTTTTTTTGTGTTTGATCAAGCTTATAGCTAATTTTTTTTTGGTGTGTTTCAAATGAATCACATATGGTGGTATTTATAGAAATTTTTGAATCTGAGAATTTACTAGGAAATTGCTAGGAAAAATAGGTACAAAACACGTTTTTGATTTAAATTCGATATTTTCTATCCATTTCCTCTTAATTTCGTAGTAACAAATCTTTTCCTCCTAATTTCGTAGTAAAAAATTATTAAGACTTTACGAGGAAAATAATTACTATGAGTTTACGAGGAAAATAACTTTTTCCTCATAAGGGCCTCGTGAGTTTACTACAAGTTTACGAGGAAACTGGTTTCTAGTAAGTTTACGAGAACTTTACGAGGAAAAGTGGTTTTCTCGTAAACTCGAAGTAAACTCGTAGTATTTTTAGAAGGAATTATTTTCCTAGTATAGATTCCTAGTAAAGGCTTAGTTTTCTTGTAGTGTAACAAACGAGTATATTAGAGTAATAATCAATAAATTTTTTTTTTTTTTGAAAACTAGCTTAATGATATATTGCATATTTACTTGGTTTTAACCTTGCATTCTTGTCCATGTTGAGCATATAGATTAGATTTAGGCATTCTTAGGTTGCATTTTGCATTCATTTGTCTTTATCAGGTGGTGGAACATGCTATGGAGTTCTTGGAGGTGTTTGGGATCAATTATGTGCCAAAAGAGAGTGCAAAGATGTCATTTGGCGAGCCGGAGCAGCCACAGCGGAGTCAAGAGGTCGCTGCAAGCAACATCAGCTGGAGCGGGGTCGCGGGCGGAGTCAGGGGGTCGCTCCAGACCACAGCGGAGGCTCGGCAGCAGACGTAAGGGGACCGCTCGCGTTTGAGAGACGGGACGAAAGAAGAGCGCCGCAGCGGGGTCACGCAGCGGAGTCGGGAGGCCGCTCCACTCCCACAGCGGACCCACGGGGGCGGAGTCAGGGGGTCGCTCGTGTTCGAGAGAAAAGAAAAGAAGCTTGGCAGCGGGGTTTGGTAGCGGGGTTTGGTAGCGGGGTTGTGACCCCGCTGTGCGTCTTTTATGTGGCGAAAATAAGATTTTGAGGACCTTTTTGCAATTTTCTTCTTTTATGTTTTGAGTTTGAGAAACCTAATTAAAAATACATTGTACGCCTCCAGAGGCAGATTATCTTTTGTTCTTGAAGAAAACTTCTTTTGGATTGAGATTTCATTGCTTTCATATTGTGTTCTTGTTGATTTCTTATCTATCTCTTTACATGATTAATCTGAAATCCAATATGGGTTTAAGAAGAATCATGGAGATTAGTGAGTAATCACCTTTTGAATTCATGGGTTAGGGAGATTAAGGGTGATTAGGTTAGATCTAGGATGTTTTAGTGTTAGATTTCTCTTGTTCCTTGCTTATTAGAGTAACCATAATGCCTCTTTTGAATTGATCACTCAAAGGTTGATCTCTAGACATTTCCCACTCACAAAGTGTTCGATGAAATGTCTGAGTCAACTCTCTTAAGCTTTTAACAGTCTTTACCAGGGACACTTGTTGTTAAAGGTGTTAAAATGGCTAATAGATATATTCCTAATGATTACTTTCATAATATTCAACCAAAGACATTTGATGCTTGAGTTATGGTAGTAAATGAACATTCATCTAGACATAGAGCTTGTTTAGAATCATATCTAGGCCTAAGGTAGACAGTTTAATTGATCGCTTGTCATCCTTAGATCGAAACTTGATCACCTAAGGTCAAATTCCCTATACCCATGAGTTCTCTTTTATCTTCTTTGTCAAAGTTATATCTTTTATTGCATTCTACTTTTAGTTAACCTTAAAAACCAATCAATCACATGATCGCACTTAGATTAAGCTAGTACTTGTATTCTTGGTGCTTTTAAATCTCTCATAACTGGTTCGACAATCATCTATACTACAACATTTTCCTTAGGAGCCTTGAAAACTTCTAACATCAAATTGGCGCCGTTGCCAAATTCTGAGTAGATTGAAACATTGAGATTTAGTCACTTGCTTGAGACTAAGTCATTTTTCTTTTATTTTGTTACTGATTCTTTATCTTCATCTCTCTTTGGATTTCAGGTGTATGAACTTGAGGAGTAAGGGCACAACAAACCTTGTTCCAAGAGTTCTAGATATCATAGCGTTTGAAAGAGAGATTGCAAGACAGAGAAGACAAGCAGATCAACAAGCTCAGCAACAGAGGTTGGATACTGACATGGACCCACCGGTTAACGTCAACGGGCAAAACCCACCAGTTCACCCAGCCCGCCCAGCTCGCCCTATTGGCACCTATGACCGCCCAAACCTTCATGGCAATAGGTTGGGAATCTGTGCGCCAGCTGTGGAAGCCAACAACTTTGAGGTCAAACAAGGACTCCTCAACGTGATTGAGAACAACAAGTATCATGGGTTGCCTGTAGAAGACTCATTTGATCACTTGGACAAATTTGACAGCTACTGTGGGTTATCAAAAACCAATGGTGTGTCTGAGGATGCCTTCAAGCTGAAGTTATTCCCTTTCTCTTTGGGGGACAAAGCACGCCAGTGGGAGAAGTCCCTTCCTAGTGACTCTATCACTACCTGGGATGAGTGGAAGAAAGCATTCCTGGAGAAATTCTTCTCTTCTTCAAGAACTGCCAAGCTGAGGAATGAGATATCCAGCTTTCAACAGAAGAACTTGGAAGGATTCAGCGAAGCATGGGAAAGATTAATGAGCTATCAAGCACAATGCCCACACCATGGTTTCTCCAAGGAAAGCTTGCTGAGTACATTCTACAGAGGTTCTCTTTCTAAGTACAGAGCAAGATTGGATACTGCTAGCAATGGGTTCTTCTTGGGAAGGTCTGAGGAAAATGCTGAGGAACTGGTTGACAACATGGTCAAGAGTGACGCAGTCTACAGTGGAGACCATGACAGAGGCAGTAGGGGTGATGATAAGCAGAGAAGGAAAGAGATCAAAGCTCTAGAAGACAAAATCGACCTACTCATTGCTGAGAAAGTCACCCAAGAGCAGCTGAAGTCTGTTGGTAACTCCAAGCAGGAAAATCCACCTACAGTGAATGAGGTTGAGGGTTTGGAAGGTCAAGAAGAGTTGTGTTTCATCAACAACAATGGTAGCTGGTACAAAAAGGAGCCCAACTTTCAGTACAACAACTACCAACAGAAATCCTACCCCAACAACCAACAGAGTGGTTATCAGCCTCAGAAAAATCCCTCTCACAGTTACTCTACCCCTCAAGAGAGCAACACTGATGCCTTACTGAAAAAAATCTTGGAATCTCATACTAGAAGTGAGAAGCATGTTGGTTATGAATTGAAGAACCTTCATTCCAAGATTGATGGGAGCTACAATGAACTCAACAACAAATTCTCATACCTTGCTTCTATAGTCAAGAATTTAGAGAATCAGTTTGCTTCCATGAGCACTCACCAGAATCACCAGCAAGGATCTCTACCTGGAAAATCTGACCAAAACCCCAAGGAGGCCAAAGCAATCACCCTTAGGAGTGGTAAGCAGTTACCTCCTACACCAAGGATGCTGAGAAACTAGGTGAGGGGGTGGCCATCAACTTCGATGATGATGTTGTAATTGTTGATGAGAAGATCAATGAAGAGATACTGGAAAATATTACTGAAGCTAAGGGTAAGGGAAAGGTTGGAGAAGAGAAGGAAAAAGTAAAAGATGGTGAAGTTGCTGCTCCAGCAAGTAAGAATCCTTCTGTTCCTCCCCCATATGAACCCAAACTCCCATTCCCTGGTAGATTCAAGACGCAGCTGCTAGAGAAGTACAAGGCTCTATTTGAAAAGCAAATGAGTGAAACTCAGGTTGCATTGCCCATCATTGATGCTTTCATGTTGATCCCTCAATACAGCAAGTTCCTGAAAGATGTTGTAGCTGCAAAGAAGAAAGAGATGGAAGGCATGATGACTCTCACCCATGAGTGCAGTGCCATCATTCATAGGCTTGATGTTCCAGAGAAGTTAGAGGATCCAGGATGCTTCACACTACCTTGTGCTCTTGGACCTATGGTATTTGAAAAATGTCTCTGCGATTTGGGAGCTAGTGTCAGCATGATGCCTTTGTCTGTTGCAAAAAAGCTTGGATTCACTCAGTACAAGAAGTGTAGATTCTCTCTGGTGTTAGCTGATCGTTCAGTGAAGTACCCTGTGAGGAGGACCTACAGACTTTGTGGTGCTCGAGATGGGTGAGGAGGCTCAAGACCCATTGATTCTTGGAAGGCCGTTTTTAGCTACAGCAGGAGCTATTGTTAATGTGAAGGAAGGAAAGATTGATCTCCATTTGGGTAAAGAGAACATCCTCCACTTTGACATCAAGGGGAAAATGAAGAAACCAACTGTCTTCGGGCAAGCCTTCACCATTGAAGAGAAGGGCACTCCTGCTGATGAGCACCTTGAAGAGCAACCACCTGAGGACGACGAGGAGGGAGAATCTCCCTCTACACAATCCCACTAGCAGGTATTCCATCACCTTCCATTGTATATACCAGTTTTTCTTTGCATATTAGTCTTTCTTTTGGGTATCTCTCTCTACTTAACAACACAGAAACTGTGTGACTTAAGTTTGGGGGAGGTACCAAGTGTTTAATCATGTTTGCTTTGATGATTTTAAGTCTCATGCATTGCATTTTACATACATATATGCATTGAAAAACCAAAAAAATTGAAAAATTTGAAAACCCAAAAAAATCATGTAGGTTGCATCACTTGCATTTCTAGGAGAGTCTAGAGCATATAGCTTGCATTCATATTCATTGGGAGCTATTATTTTGAAATACCTTGTGAAGAACACTTGTCAAGAGCTCAAAGTGACACCCTAGTTAGACACATCAAGTAGCTTGAGCATCTCTTGAAAATCTTGCACGCTTCGAGCCTTGAAAACTCTTCTTGAAACATGTTTGCTTGCTTTAAATTGACATTGTTCTTAAAACCAGCTCCAATATGAAATTTGGCTTAATGAACTTAACTTCTCTTGCATATGGGCACTTGCAAACTTGATCATGGATCTCATACACATTTGGGTTATCTTATTCCATTTTACCACACTTTTGTTAACCCAAGTGGTACTCCACACCCTTAACTTGAACCCAATCCATTCTTTTGAGGCCAAACATTTGATTTGCATGAGTGAGGCCTTCTTTTGATAATTTTTCATGTGCAAAATCTTGAGAGTATTGGAGGCGACATAGGATTGTTCTCATCTCTTGCTAGCATAGGAACCTCTTTTAAGCTAGCATCTAGGATGGTGGGTGGGTTTATGTGTTCTAAAGTTAATATCTTGGGTTTTGAATGAGAGATCATGAGAAAGTTTAAACAAAGTGTGTCTTGAGAAAAGAAGAAAGCCATTGGGGACTAAAAGAAAGAAAAAAAAACTCTAGATTGTGTATCAAGGAACCCTTCCCATATAAAAAAAAAAAGAAAAAAAAAGAAACAAAGAAATAAGTTTGGGGGAGGAGATGTTTAAAGAAGAAGAGTTGGAGTTACAAAGTAGAAAGCTTGTGATGAATCCCTAGTTGGTTGTTCTAAAATAAAAAAAAATAAAAGAAGAGAAGAACTTGTTCATTGGGTGAGTGATGTGAGCAAAGGTTATTTGGGGTATGAGATGAAGAAAGAAAGGGTTAGAAATTGTGATCACTTAGGAGAAGGGTAGAATGATGAGAACAAGGCTATGTATGCATCAGTTGCTTCTAGTCTTAGATAAATTTTGCATAATGATCAAGCTCCTTGTTCTTGAGTGATAGTCACTAAAAATGATGCATCTGAACCCTCCTTTTTATTCTCATTAGACTTATTGCTTGCCTAGCCAAATGATTGAGATCATGTCCCATTTGTGAGACTTCACTTTTTGTGTGTGTGTGTGTGAACTAATGTGAGGGCTGGTTTAAAGACTTGTAAATTGAAAAGTATTGCATCTTGTTTAAAGGCATAAGAATGTGTTGATAGGCCTAGAGAAGCTAGAGTGTTATAAGAAAGTGTTATAAGAGAGTGTGCTCGTGCTACTTGGAATGTCTCTTTAGGATGTTGAGTTGAGCTCTTAGAAGTGTTTCTCTTGGTTATGAGTTCCCACCTTCAAACCTCTCTTTTCATAAGTCCTTGAAAGTTCACTTGAGGACAAGTAAATGACAAGTTTGGGGGAGTTGATATGTTGCATATTTACTTGGTTTTAACCTTGCATTTTTGTCCATGTTGAGCATATAGATTAGATTTAGGCATTCTTAGGTTGCATTTTGCATTCATTTGTCTTTATCAGGTGGTGGAACATGCTATGGAGTTTTTGGAGGTGTTTGTGATCAATTATGTGCCAAAAGAGAGTGCAAAGATGTCATTTGGCGAGCCGGAGCAGCCACAGCGGAGTCAAGAGGTTGCTGCAAGCAACATCAGCCGGAGCGGGGTCGCGGGACGCAGTCAGGGGGTCGCTCCGGACCACAGCGGAGGCTCGGCAGAGGAGGTAAGGGGACCACTCGCTTTTGAGAGACGGGACGAGAGAAGAGCGCCGCAGCGGGGTCACACAGCGGAGTCGGGAGGCCGCTCCACGCCCACAGCGGACCCACGGGGCGGAGTCAGGGGGTCGCTCGCGTTCGAGAGAAAAGAAAAGAAGCTTGGCAGCGGGGTTTGGCAGCGGGGTTGTGACCCCGCTGTGCGTCTTTTATGTGGCGAAAATAAGATTTTGAGGACTTTTTTGCAATTTTCTTCCTTTATGTTTTGAGTTTGAGAAACCTAATTAAAACTACGTTGTAAGCCTCCAGAGGCAGATTATCTTTTGTTCTTGAAGAAAACTTCTTTTGGATTGAGATTTCATTGCTTTCATATTGTGTTCTTGTTGATTTCTTATCTATCTCTTTACATGATTAATCTGAAATCCAATATGGGTTTAAGAAGAATCATGGAAATTAGTAAGTAATCACCTTGTGAATTCATGGGTTAGGGAGATTAAGGGTGATTAGGTTAGATCTAGGATGTTTTAGTGTTAGATTTCTCTTGTTCCTTTCTTATTAGAGTAACCATAATGCCTCTTTTGAATTGTTCACTCAAAGGTTGATCTTTAGACATTCCCCACTCACAAAGTGTTCGATGAAATGTATGTGTCAACTCTCTTAAGCTTTTAACAATCTTTACCAGGGACACTTGTTGTTAAAGGTGTTAAGATGGCTAATAGATCTATTCCTAATGATTACTTTCATAATATTCAACCAAAGACATTTGATGCTTGAGTTATGGTAGTTAATGAACATTCATCTAGACATAGAGCTTGTTTAGAATCGTATCTAGGCCTAAGGTAGACAGTTTAATTGATCGCTTGTCATCCTTAGATCGAAACTTGATCACCCAAGGTCAAATTGCCTATACCCATGAGTTCTCCTTTATCTTTTGTCAAAGTTATATTTTTTATTGCATTCTAGTTTTAGTTAACCTTAAAAACCAATCAATCACATGATCGCACTTAGATTAAGCTAGTACTTGTATTCTCGGTGCTTTTAAATCCCTCAGAACTGGTTCGACAATCATCTATACTACAACATTTGCCTTAGGAGCCTTGAAAACTCCTAACATCACTTAATAATCAATAAGTATATGAAAAACGAAGTGTATATATGACAGTAAACATATGTTTAATTATTAGTAGGACAATTATATTAGGGTCATATAAACAGGCGGTTATATTTGAAATTATCAACGAAAGTATGGCTGTTAATTATAGGAGCAAACGTTACAAAATAGTGCTATATAAATTTTGAACGAAAGTATGGCTGTTAAGTCGTCCAGACTTTATGAGTATGTGTCATGAATTTGTGTTAGACTTCTCAGACGACTAATAATTAAGTTATCTGGAAAGTCTTCCAGCTAGAAGACTTTCCAGACGAGTTAATTATAAGTCTTCGACTAAGTCGTACATGCTTTATGAGTCTATGAATTTACACTACCAAATTTAAAAAGGTTTCGAAAGGTCACTGCACAGACTTACAGTTAAATCATCCAACATTCCAGACGACTTAACTGTAAGTCTGTGAAAAAAAGGTTACAACAAACTAAAAAAACATACAACATCAGCCTAAACATCAGCCTAATCAAGTTCAAATACAAGCATACAAACATCAGCCTAATCTATCACCCATCATAAGCACCTATGTTCTCAAAATTATCCTTGTTTTCCTTCTCATGCTGGCCAGGGAGCTCTGTAAATATATCGACCACCATCTTATCCCTAATACCCTTCACGTTGGCGTTGGCCTTAGCAAAGTCTTTTTGATTAAATGGCATCCCAAGAGTATGACATTCAATGTATTTTAGAGCGTAGACGCAAAAAATACTTTTTGTTTGTGTTTGTTCCTCAGGCGATTGATAGTCTTTCATAGACAGCTCGTTAGGCAATTGAGAGTCTTCCATAGCCATCTCCATTGTCTTCTTGACTTCTTCTAGCCTTTTCTAGTCCCACTTCTTGCTTTCTTCAAACCTTACATCTCTTGATACTTCAATCTTCTCATTCTCCAGGGTGAGAACTCTATAGCCTTTGGATTGATTGCTATATCCAATAAAGACTCCACTCTTTGCCTTGACATCTAACTTCTTTCTCTTCTGATCCGGAACATGTATGTAGCATATGCTACCATCCGCTCTGCTGCACTATTTTGTTGTGGTGAATAAGGTAAAGTAACTTACTTGTTGATTCCTTCTTCTTCACAAAACCGGTTGAATTCATGTGAAGTGAACTGACCACACCATCTGATCTTAATGTTTTGATGGTACAACCCGATTGCTTCTCCATCATTGCTTTGAACTTCTTGAACAATGAGAAGGTTTCCGATTTTTGTTTCATGAAGTATACCCAACACATATGAGTATAATCATCTAAGAATAGCAAAAAATATCGGCTTCCATCAATAGATTGGTGCTGCATCGGTCCACATACATCTATATGTACAATCTCAAGCTTTTCACTTGTCTTAGTTTGAGATTCCTTTGGGAAACTTTTGTGTGATTGCTTTCCAAGTCTACACACCTCATATGCTCCCTTTCTGACTTTAAACTTTGGTAACTCTTTTACCAAGTCTATGTCTTGCATTTGTTTCAAATTTTGTCGCCTACATGACCAAGTCTCTTGTGCCATGTCTCCATTTTGCCTTGCTCACTTGCGCTCATGGCTTCTTCTTCTTTTGCATCTTCTATGATGCATCTCTTCTTTTGGAAATTCACCCGGTATCCGCTTGAAACAATTTGTGGAACACTCAACAATTTTTTTGCCAAACCCGGAACCAAGATTACATTCCTGATGGTCCTTTTGCCACCATTAGTCATGACAGTAATATCTCCTTTACCGACTGTCATGACTATGCTTTCATTTCCAATCTTTATTGGAACCTTGATACTCTTGTCAAGCTTTGAGAAGTAATTCTCCTCTTTTGTCATACGATTAGTTGCTCCACTTTCTGCTAACCAGGCATCTTCCATCACTGTTGTTGCTTCACTCGCACTGAACAACATATGATCTTCATTAAAGTCTTCTTCTTCGAGACTTAAATGTGCTTTCTTCTTTTTCTTTAAATAGCACTGATTTGCAAAGTAACCTAACTTGCCACAATTGTAACACTCCTTGTTACTTTTGTAATCCTTCTTAAGATCATCCTTTCTATGTTTCCTAAAACACACTCTCATTGTGATTCTTCTTCTTGCAGAAACCACACCATTTCTTGCCTCCACGGCGTTTTGAATTGTCTTGTTTGACACCAGAGTTTTTCTGTTTAACACGAGCATCAAATGCTCCTTCACTTGTGCTTTCTTCTCTTACAGCCAGACTGGCTTCATGAGCCTTCAAAATTCCGATCAAATCTGCCATTTTTATTGAAGTCAAATCGCTTGTTTGATCCAATACACTGACTATGCTATCGAATTTGGATGGGAGAAAGATGAGTATTTTTTGTATGAGTTGGATGTCTGACTTTTCTTCTCCATGATAAGTTAATTTATTTGACAAAGCAACTAACTTATATGTGAAGACCTTGATGTTTTCATTCTCATACATCTTCAGATTTTCGTACTCCCTTCGCAATGTTTGAAGTTGAATCAAACAACTTGAGGAGAACCTTCATAATCTGCCTTTAATTCATCCCACGCCTCTTTAGATGTTGTTGTGGCTGCAATCCGAGAGAAGATATCATCCGATACGGCAGTTTGCAAATTTGTAAAAGCCATCGTATCGTTCACCATCGCTTCTTCTCTAAGCGATCTTACCCTTGTTGTCTCAGGGGTTTCATCCACTTGTGTTGGTGGGGCTCCCACGCCTTTTTCAACCACAGACAATAACTTTCTGGTCTTGAGAATGGTTGTCATCTTGATGCTCTAGAAATCATACTTCTCCCCATCGAATATGGGGATCACTTGATGTTGATTCTACATCGTTTCGTGTTTTTTTTATAAACTGTATGCAAAATTCTCTAGCCTCCTTTTCTCCATGCCAAGTGTTTTTTTTTACTAGTGTTTTTTCGTTGTCCTCTCAACCGTAAAGTTCTGATACCATGTCAATGATTGCAGTGTGTTACACACGAATACTAGAGAAAGAATAAGATGGAATTATTCCAGAAAGTTTCGACTGAATTAACTTGTCTGAAATTACTTAGATATTATTGAGATTATGTGATATTGTTTACAACAAATGATTGAACTTACATAGAGATCGAATCCTTGCAATGTAAAAGACATAACTCTTCACACAAAGACACAATATGAAGAGTTACAATTTTCTATGTAAATAACTAACTTTTGTTAATGTATTAAGGAGAGATTAGATTATATAGTTTAACAGAAACATGCCTAAATTACAACCATAAAAGGTTATTAGCTGATACTAAGCTCCTAAGGAACATCAGCTAAGCATACAGAGAAACAAGTTACCTCTGCACATGCTTTGGGAAGAACCAGCCGACCGAAACCACCAACATAGCTTGCACCCAGAACTTTTTCAAAGAGTGGTATAATTTTGAATCTGAACTCAGGGAATAAAAATTCAAGGGGTCCTTAGTATAGAACGATATTGCTAAACCATAGAATAAGAAACTAGAAAGGCGATGTTGTTAAGATACAAATGAGGATGTTGTCCAGATAATTGTTGTAGCTCCTCATCAGTAATCCTAGGCCAATAACGTGGAAGCATCTGGGTTTTGCCGCGACCATATGGAGGAGGACGAGCGACACGAATCTGTGATCTTTTAGTATAGAGGTAGAAGGAGGTGCATGATTTAACTATTGGAAGGAACCGAAGATATTATAAATAGAGGAGACAAATCTCAGATCTGCCACAGGATGATAATTGGTTTTAGAATCTACAGCGTCAACGAGGGTTCTTGAAGAGTTGGATGACTTATGATTTTAGAATTTGTAAAGCTAATCATCGGAAAAAATGTAGAACCAGTTCTGGAAAAGTAAAAAAATACAGATAACGAGAGATGTAAATAATTGGACCCTACTCGTTATACTTTAGTTATGTTTAGTTAGTAAAGAGTGGAATAAGTTTAAAAGGTGTGTTAGGAGCTGAAAGTGTTTTATAGTGTAATACAAACTCATAATGTGTCGTATAGTGTAAAACACTCTTAATTTTTTCATTAATTGTGATTATTGTTATATTTCAAGAATCTTACAAAAAATGTAAAACTTTATAAATGAAATTTACATGTCATTTACTTTTGATATAATATATAACTGTGTTTTCTTAAATACAATAATACTAGATGATAATCTGTACCATGTGCGAGATAAGATCTTTATTTGAGATTTATAAAAAAATGGTGTTATACATTTTAAATAAAGTAATTTTTTATTACATAATAGTGATTTAGAAATTTAAATATATGTATTCCAGTTTTTGTTGCATATATATTGGACTAAATGGGACATAAATAAGCGAAATAGACATTGTTAAATGAATAATCTAACATATATTTTGTTGCTCAGTTCTATAAGGTTTCATCTTGAATTAAGGTAGGTCAAATCCTAATTAGATTATCAAAAATACACGAGAAAAGGAGTTCGGCTCCTCAGTTAATATATAACTAGCTTTTGACTCGCGCGCCCGCGCGGGTATTTATTCTTCATAATAATATATTTTTAACTTTCAAAAAGGCGATAATTTAATTGTTTATATTTTTTATATTATAGATTCATATGTTATTTAGAATTGAGATTGATGTGTCTTGTTCAATGTGATTAGTATTATAAACTATGAAATTGTGTTTTTCTTTTATTGTACTTTTATTTAGTTTATTTGACAAAGTAAACACTAAAATGTGAAAGCGTTCAGTTTAAAGTATTTTTTTGAGAATTGAAAATAAATACATTATTTAGAGAAACAAAAATAATAATGAAACCAGTTAAAAATAAAAATAAAAATGAGAAGAGATTTAATTGTAGTTAATAATGAAGATTATTTAGTTCTAAACTTATAATTAAAATGAACCACAATTTAATTGCTATGTTCAAAATTTATTTTCATCACAATATATAAGGATTATAATTTACTTTGATTTTAATTGACCAATCCCATATATGAATTAAGGTCAATGACATAAAGATGTAATTGACCAATCCTATTTGTACTCTAGTTTTAATAATTTAGATTAATATTGGCCATATATAAAATTAATAGATTGTATATTTTTAGGAGAATTTTGTTAAGATTTAGAAAGTGATGAATTTGTTAGTTTCCACTTTCCAGTAACATTAATCATAATTAATTTTTAACTAATTTATTTTTATCATCATTATTAGATTTTTGTTTTGATACTATGTATTAAAGTTTCAGAAAAAATTTATTACTTATATTTCCAAATTTTATATCTATTTGATATGTTCTATTTCTGATTTCCAAATTTTATATCTATTTTCTGTTGTATAACTTAAAACAAAATACAGAAATCATTATTTATTTGTTCTATTTCTTTTAAAGTTTTATTTAAGGATTAAAATTATTATACCCTTAATTAGGTTAAATTAATCACTTTACTTATAAATAAGTGTAGTTTTCAAAAATTAAAAAATTTGGTGTAGTTTTCAAAATATATTCTCATTTGAGGGTATTTTTCCAAATTTTCCCTGAAAAGCAAGACTCTATATAAGTTGACCATAAATAAAATCAATTGATAGTTTTTTTTTTTTTTTTTAAACGTCTGAACTCAACAATGTGAGGTGGTACAAAGATCAAAGGCCGAAGAACAGCCAAATTAAAAAAAAAACAGAAACAAGATAAACGCCAAAGCCAACAATATAATCTTAAAGGAAAGATTGAACTACTGTTGTATGACGCTTCGTTCTGGATTCTGTTGTGTAGCCATGCTGGTCCTCCCAAGGCCAGGTATGATTGGAATCTACCATCACGTAAAACACTCCGGGCAATATCTCGAGAGATGATGTTTGTTGAGATAGTTTCATGTTCAAAAAGAACGGTATGGAAACCTCTGCGTAAAGTGTCGAGCTGATTGAGGAGATGACGGTATCGAGGCCAGAGCTGAGCATTGGAGATAGCTTGAAAAGCAGAGAGAAGGTCTAAACCAATGATTACGTTTTGGTAACCCAAATCTTTCATGCTTTTCAAAGCCCAGATGATACACCTTAATTCTGCGGCGAGCCTAGTTGGAGACTGAATGAGAGCATCTCGAGCATGATGGAGTACTGAACCCTGGTGATCTCTAGATATCCATGCACCCCCTACTAGAGAAGTTGAGTTTCTCCAATTAGCATGAATGTTGCACTTGATCATGCCTGGATCCGGCTTCTGCCAATGAGAGGATATACCCAAGCTGTCATTAATCTCCATGACTGGTGATGCTGGAAAGTTGATAGCTGTCCACACCGCAGCGTCTTCAATGGCTTGATGAGTAATGGAATAAATAGATTCCTGCACATTACTATACAGAATAGCATTTCGGTTTTTCCAGATAGCCCATAATAACCATGGAATGGCTCTTTTGTCTCCCGTGCTTGCATCTGACGCAGAAGTCAATGTGATGGCTAGCTTAAGGTTATCCGTCAGACTACGGGGATGTGAAGGTTCTGGAGGAAAATTCACCGCTTGTAGGATATCTCTGGCTGGCAAGCATTGGAATAACACGTGATTTATGGACTCAGTACCATCGTTGCAAAGCCTACATGTTGAATTCAGTTGCATGCCTCGTGTGTTGAGTCTTTCAGCTACAGCCAGGGCTCCTGAAGCGGCTCTCCAGAGGAACATTCGAATCTTAGGGAGGGTCTTCACTTTCCATATGCTCCTTTTCAGATCAATGATTTCTCTGTTTTGTTCTGCCCGAGAAATAGGAGTGTTCCTGACAACCTCAGCAGCCAACCAATACCGACTTTTTACCGTATATGAGCCATGATCAGTATATGCCCAAATTGCTCTGTCTGTTCCTTGGCCAGGTATAATTTCCAGTATTCTACTCACCTCATTAGGAGGAAATAGCTCTCTCAGAATCTCCACGTCTCATTTCCCACTGTGATCCATCAGCGAGGCAACCTTTCTGTGGACCTCAATGTTTTGCTCTTTATTTACTGGTCGGCGTGGTGAGGTATCCATTATCCATTTGTCAGACCAGACATAGGTGTTCTCTCCGTTACCAACTGATGTAATCAGGCCCTTCATGAGTAATTCTTTGCCAAAAGATAAGCTTCGCCATGCGTATGAAGGACGAAAGCCCTTACCACACTCAAGGAAAGTCTTTGATGCAAAGTATCTGCCTTTGTATATCCTCGCAATCAAGCTATTCGGGTCATTATAGATTCTCCATGCTTGCTTTGCGAGAAGGGCTTGATTGAAATCTTCTATGTCACGGAAGCCTAAACCACCCTTTTCTTTTGACAAGCAAAGTTTCTCCCAAGACAACCAGTGTATCTTGTTCTTATCTTCGCACGCGTTCCACCAGAAGCTAGACATGGCGCTCATAATCTTTTTGCAATGATGTTTGGTTAAACGAAAACATGACATCGCATACACAGGTAACGCCATAGCAATCGATTTCAGTAATATTTCTTCACCTCCAAGAGACAGCTTCTTTGCAAACCAACCCTTGAGCCGCTTATTCAACTTTTCCCCAATGAAAGCTAGCAACTGTTGCTTAGACCCACTGAAACACTCTGGTAACCCTAAGTATTTTCCATCTCCTCCTACCTTGTCGATACCACAAAGCTCAGCGATCAAACGTCTCATAACCGGATCAATCTCTGCGCCATATGTAATTGCCGATTTCTGGAAGTTGGTAACTTGACCAGATGAGTCTCCATAAAGTTTTAGGCAACGTAAAAACTCAAGTCACTTCTGGAAGGTTAGCTTTGCACAGAAAGAAACTATCATCAGCAAACAAGAGGTGTTGCACAGCCGGGCACTCTCTGGTCAATTTCATTCCGTGAATCACACCACGCTGTTCAGCTTTATTCATAACATGCACTAGAGCTTCAGCGCAAAGAATGAAAATGAAGGGGGATAATGGATCACCTTGCCGTATACCACGCTGTGGGCTTATGTGACCATAAGCTTGTCCATTTAGGAGAACCGTGTATGACACTGAACGCACACACTTCATGATCCAGTCGATCCATGTTCTCGTGAAACCCATTTTCTCAAAGAGAGACTCCAAGAAATCCCATTCCACTCGGTCATAGGCTTTGGACATATCCGTTTTGATAGCAATGTACTCCCCTTTGCAATTTGGATTAGTCCTTAGCCCATGTATCATTTCATGAGCGATTAGAAGATTGTCGGAAATGAGTCTTCCTGCAACAAACGCGCCCTGAGTAGGTGATACAATCTGAGGAAGTATGGTCTTCAATCTGGCGCACATGATATTGGAGATAATCTTGTAAACCACTGAGCACAGGCTTATCGGTCGCAGATCGTTCATTAGGACGGGATTGGGTTTCTTGGGCAGCAAGCATATCTGAGTGTAGTTCCAGTCCTGCGGTAAAGCTCCTCCCAAAAAAAATTCTTTGACTTCTTTAGTAATCTGAGCACCAGTGATGTTCCAGTATCTTTGGAAGAATTTTCCTGTCATTCCATCAGCGCCAGGGGCCGAGTCGCTTTTAACTGCCTTGACTGCTTTTTTGATTTCATTATCAGACACCGGTCGAATGAGGTTCTGATTCATGCTCGCTGTGACTCTAGGTGTGAAACCCTCAAGTAGTTCAGTAGTGTTTGCTGGGGAAGAAGTCTTGAACAACTCACTGAAGTACTGAACCGCAATGTCTCCTTTTTTGTCTTCATCAAAATGCTCAACTCCGTTGCAATCAATAAGCGACGATATCATGTTCTTCATCTTTCTGGACTGAGCCCAGCCATGGAACACTTTTGTATTGCGATCACCTTCTTTAAGCCACGTGTTCTTGCTTTTTTCCTTCCAGAAATTTTCTTCCTCTTTGTATGCTTTTTCTATCTCCACATTCAGGTTTCTCAATCTTCCCATATCAGGATGTTGCTTCGCATCTTCCTCATCTAGATCTCTTCTCAGTCTTTGTATTCGTCTCTTAGAATTGCAGTCAGAATCTCTCTTCCATTTGGCTAGTTATTTGCGGCATGAACGAATACGGTCAGAAACCTTGTCAGCACCACCAGCACTGGGTAAGTTCCATCCTCTACGCACAATCTCTAAAACCTCCGGTTTCGCACACCAACGCTTATCAAAACAGAAACGCCCCATACGGTTCTGTGCAGCCGTAGCTAGGCTGGTTAGAATTGGTCTGTGATCTGAGCCAAGTTTCTCTAAATACGCAGCTTGAGCTCTTGGGAATAAACGGAACCACTCTGCATTACCAAAGGCTCTGTCTAATCTGCATTGTATCCATACTATTTCTTTGACTCCATTAGTAATGATCTCCCGTCTTCCAGCCCATGACATGGAGTTTCCGGAGCTTGGAATTTCTTTGAGCCTACAATCTCTAACCATTGATCTGAACGGGAAAAATGAATTCTCTTGGCGTGATGGACCACCAAGCTTTTCACCATTATTCATAACTTCATTGAAGTCCCCTATCAGAAACCATCCACCTTGTCTGTTTTCACCAATACTCCTCAAGGTATCCCAAACCTCTTGTCTGCGATGTCTCACCGGGTCACCGTATACAAAGGACATGAAGAAAGAGAGCGAACCAATCTTGACCTTGACATCTATTATCCGATTCGATGAATGTAGAACCTCCACCTCGTACGTACTCCTCCAAAACAACGCTAAACCCCCACTTAGTCCCACTGGATCCACCATAAAAGTATGATCATAACCCAACAAACTTTGAAGATTTAAGACGTGACAACTAGAGCTTTTAGTCTCTAGGAGAAACAAGAAATCCGGGAAATGCTCACGACACATTTCCTCAAGGCGTCGAACTGTCAGGTTGCCTCTCAAACCCCGACAGTTCCAACTGAGCGCTGTCATTGAGAACTGGATGGTTTCTGGTGAACCATCAAACCTCCAGATTGTTTTGAAAATTTTGACGAGACTTCCACCTCCTCAGCCGCCTTTCGTTTCGTCGCACTGTCATCATTAGGCCCCTTGCTCTCATTCCCATTTTGACCACCTTTAATGGTGCCGTGAGAAGCCTGCTTCCTCTTCCATGAAGCTGTTTTGCGTTGCGAGGATTTCGCCCGCGCACTTGATGAAGTCGAATGAGCTTGATTACTTCCTAGGGAGAACGCACCGATGCCTCCACTCAGCAAATTATGTGGCTCATCAGGCATCTTCCCATGTCCATGATGAGAGTTTTGCAATGTTGTAACCGCAGTAGTGACCTCCTTTGGCTGTAACGCAGCTTCTTGAGTTTGTGATTGGGTAGCTGCTTGTTTGGTTTTCTTCTTCGCGAGAGGCTGGGAGTATGAGGATGATGTTTCAACTCCTTCCTGAACATCTTCTTCTCCAGCATTCCGGTAGTTATAAACCGTTCCCAGGTCTTTGTTGAGGATATTAGATACCTTAGGTGCACCCTCCAGGCGTAGCGCAAATCGTTGAGCTATAGGATCTTTAGATAAGTCATTCAGGACTGTTTTCATTTTGAATTCCCGGATTCTTCTTTCCTCTGGGTCAGTGCAATTCATATAGAGCTGCATCTGCTCAAAAACTTCGGGAGCAACCATGCTAGGTTTTGGAGCAAAACCTGGTGGGACTGATGGTGCTAGCATGGGCATCAGTGACTCCACAAGATTGGTGTGGTGCATTCGGGGACCTGGCCTCAGTGTAATTGCTTCACTCTGTTTCCCGGCATCAACAACTTTTCCCTTCTGTTTTTTAACAAGAGGACATCTCTGTTTATCATGTGACAATCTGAAGCAGGTGAAGCACTTCTTCCTGACCCTCTCATACTCGACTTCAATCCAAGCAGTACCACCATTTGGAAGATTTAGGTATTTCTTATCTCTTAACGGCAGACTTAGGTCAATGACCACCAATACTCTTACATACTCCTGGAGCAGGGATTTCTCAGGGTCATACTCAATATCCTTGACTAAACCAATCGCGCTAGCCACTGCATCTATCGTCTTCAGAGTAAAGTAGTTTACTGGAATGTCACGTAGTCTTATCCAAATCTCAGCTTTTTGTAGGAAATTCTTTGGGGGGTACTCCACCCAACGATCCATCACCATTCCCCATTCATCATACGCCCAAAAGCCTTGCTTCATTACTGTTTGTAAGTCCGTCTCTAGTTTAAATATGAACTGAAAGGTTTCCTTCGTGAGAGCAATCCCTCTGACACGCTCATACACCTTCCATATTCTAGGCATGGTGCGCAGCATCTTAGCCATGATCTGACATTCCGGGTTGAGTAAGCGACCAATCAAGGATCTTCCATTCCTTTCAATGGCGTTGTAATCGTCTTCTGCTGGTAAATCTATGGGAACATCTTCTTCAAGAGACATCGCTTGCATCACTTTTGATAACTCTCCGTCCATTAGCAGTAGAAAAATTATCTTTAGTGAAAAGTGACGGTAGTCTTTCTTTGGTAATATAGGGATTTTTTGTGGCGGCGTAAGGAAGAACCCTAGATAAACATGAGAGGTCTTTGAAGATTCGAGGTAAATCTCGCAAAAATCGAAGGATCTTAACTTTTTTCTATTTAGATTTTGGAAAATTTCCAAAAAGATTGCATTGGCGGCAGGAAAAATATTCCTCCGGATGTTATCTCCATTCTTATTGGTCAATATTGAATTGCCAAAAGAAGGAGAAAAAAATCGCCTCTCTAAACTCTCTCTAGCCATCTCCTTCCAAATCCTCTCCCTGAGTGCTTGTTTGATAGTTTTTTAAAGAAGAATTTTTTAAGAATAATTAATATTAAAATTTTTAGGATTAGTTAGTTTTTAATGGTATAAGATAGGGCTGGGCAAATAAAACAAACCCGAAAACCCGAACCGAATCCGATCCGATAAAAATGAATCCGAACCGATCTGAACCCGATTTAAATACCGAATGGATCTTGTTTTATGGTATTTCGGGTCATGGGTGTTATCCGAACCGAACCCAGAGTTAAATGGATATCCGATAGAACCCGAAACATTCAAAAATTTTAATAAGAACGTGTAGCAAACATGATCTTAATTCCTAATATATATCCAAAATATTTTAAGATATTACTAAACATCTAAAATAATTATCTATTACATCAAGGTTGATGGTTGAAAGTGGCGGTTGAAACTTAAAAAAATGTTATTAAGGTTTTGTTTTTATTAAATAATGTTTCTTATTTTTTAAGAACTTGGTTTTCGTTTTATGCTTTCATTTATTTGGTTTTCTTTCAATTAATAACCATGTTTACCTTTCGTTTGGTTTTGAATGATCATGTTTGATGTTTCTTTCTTATTTTGAATCACTTTTACTTATGTTTTGGTTACAAAATAGTTACACATTAGGTACTTTAAATCCGAAGAACCGGTTTTACTTATGTTTTCGTTACAAAGTAGGTACAAATCAAGTATTTTTAAACCAAAAAACCGATTGGGACCCGAATCCAAAAGTATAACGGGTTATACCGGTTCTTTAAAGATTTACTAACCCCGACAGAACCCGAACCGATCCCAAACCGATCCCGAACCGAACTTTTAAATAATCCGAATGGGGCTGATTTTGATAAACCCGAAGAACCGAGACCCGATTGGATCAAACCGAAACCCGATTGGGACCTCGAATGCCCAGGCCTAGTATAAGATGTGACTAAAATATTATTTGAAGGGTTAGTTCTTATCAGTAATTAGGTCTGGGCATCCGGTTTCTCGGATCGGGCTCGGGTCGGGTCCTGTCGGGTCCGGGTCTTTCGGGTCTGGGAAATTTAGACCCATATGGGTACCTACGATTTTTTGGGTCGGTTCCGGGTCGGGTCTTGCCGGGTCTAGGTCGGTTCGGGTCTATAATTCCAATACCTGTAAAATACCCATAATTTTCGGATCTATATCGGGTCCGGATCGGATCCGGGTATTTAGAATCTAAAAAATACATAACATGCACAAACTCACTCAAATTCTATCAATATTTTTTCATATATATCTAAAATTTTATAAAATAACTTAAATTAAACTACTAATAACTAAGGCAAACATTTTTAAACTCTAAATTTTACATTTTAAAACTTTATATTACTTAAAAATGTTATAAATAATAATAAATATTGTTAATAAAAGATATTTCAACTAAATTATAAAATAGTATAGATATATAAAACATAACACAAAAATAATAGTTTTGGGTATACATGTTTATAAGTCGGGTACAAATCGGTTCTTATCGGGTCGGGTCTATTTGGGTCGGTTCTTTTCGGGTCCGGGTATATTCGGGTCGGTTCTTTTCTGATCCGGATCTATTCGGGTAAAAGAAATTTAGACCCAATAGGTACATGTAAATTTTCGGGTCGGGTTCGGGTCGGATAATTTCAGATCGGTTCCGGTTCGGGTCTTCGGGTTCGGGTAAAATGCCCAGGCCTATCAGTAATCAACTTTAGTAAAATAGATATTCTTATTTTTAAAGATAAGGCAAACGGGATTTGCAAGTTTAAATGTATATTGTGTTAGTTGTATTCTTCTTTGATGATTTCATAATAATAGGAAAGTATCTAGCAATGTTATTAATTTTTGGGATCGATGAAGTTTAATTTGTTTTGAATAGTGCACATGTAATATATAATGATAATAACTACCCGAAGTTCTTTTCGATATATGTTCAATTTTATACATGATTTATGAGTCTTAATCATACATTAAAATGCATGTAACCAATGTTGCTTATATTCCACGGTTTGGATATATATACACGTAACAATTCTTATCCATGATATATATTGGATTGAAATTCGATGGTTAAGTATTTACCCAATTAATGTTTATGTCGTGTATATGGAACTATATATAATTTTGTTTTGATCATGCAGACCCCTAACCGAGGAATATTTCTTATCAAAAGTCAAACACGTTTGTTTTTATTTTGTGTTGGCCAAATTAAACCGAGACATATTGGTTAACAAACCACGTGATTTTAGTTTCATTCTGTTGTGTAACACATAAATTTATTAGGCATAATTACTTGAGCTTAAAACGATAATTTATAAAGTCAATGGCATTCTAAGGTAATTATTGTGGAAAACTCATGGTTAAATACTAAATGTACTTCAGTTTTAATAGATTAGATGGTTCTGTGTTCAACTCGTTTCTTCTTTCATGATCTGAAATTTCTTGATTTCACAGATGAATATTTAGAACATGATTTCATAGGGTTTTAATGTAAAAGATATCTATCCCCATATAAACTTTCCTTTCTGGAAATTAGAAAAATAAGTCAATTATTTTCTAATTAATATGCCTAAATCCAGACAAAAAAAAAAATCAATATGCCTAAATTAGTGGATGAGTATATAAGTACCTTTCTTAAAACATATTGAAATCATTACACCGTCCACCATAAGCCACGGAAATATATAAACGTCTTAATTCGACACAAATTTGGTGATTACTTCTTGTAATAAGGGATCAAACTGATGAACCCAACCTTTCTTCACTGTACCATGAATCTTATCACCTTATAATATGAAATCAAACAAAAAATAAATTAATATTTTCTGTATAACATTAACACGTAATCTCGCCAACATTTCATATCATATAACTCACGTTTGGGTCGATAAGAACCATCTCAATGGTAAGATCACCAGCCGAAGAGTATTGCTTCCATATTCAAATGAATTTGGCATTGATCATCCACCTAGACTTG
This sequence comes from Eruca vesicaria subsp. sativa, assembly GCA_932364175.1. Lineage (NCBI taxonomy): Eukaryota > Viridiplantae > Streptophyta > Magnoliopsida > Brassicales > Brassicaceae > Eruca > Eruca vesicaria. Next base: position 880,208 of record CAKOAT010368487.1, read on the forward strand.
AATGGTTTCAAGTCTTAAACAGGGCTAAAAGAGGAGACTGAACGTGTTCTAAGGAAAGCTATGTGGACTACTCACATGTTTTTTTATGTGATGACCTTCTAGCAAACCAGAACAACTTTCTTATATAGTGATTTCTTTGTATCTTTGTTTACAAATCAGAATGATCATAGGTGTTATACCAGCTTCCCATAAATCATATTCCTTAATGAATATGGAAAACTGAATATAAATAGCAATTTTCGCGTATTCGTAAGACTCATTGTAGGAAAGTGATGATATTGTGAATATATTCTTTAGTTAATGTGTTGCTTACAATGCGAGGTAATATATTTTTTGACTGACAACTCTTCATATGTGACCGTGAATCTTGGTGATATTCATAGAGAAACGCATTTTAAGTAAGCTTTTAATTTGTCTCTTGACCAATTTAAAACCCGTATATTTAGCAAGTTACCAAAATTAAAGCATATATACATACAAAGTTGTTATATATTTCCCAAACCATTCAAAATTGGGTCTATATATATAGACATCAATTTGGTATGTAAGAAAACCACTTTCGGGAGAGCATAGCGATACAAAATTAGTATACCCTATATACAAAAACGAAAATCACATTGAACATATTAAATATTATTTTTGCGAAAACTATCAGTAAAAATATCAAAATATGATCACAAAAATATTAAATTATATTTTAATTCTATAGTCCACAATGACTATATAGAAGAAAAAAAATAAAACTAAGGGCATATTGGAACGTCACACATGTCACATGTTATGTCGTAAGAAAATGAACGCAAGAAAGAAAACAATTATCTATTACCAAGTACAAAGGTTGATATTGAAACATGTGCTATTATATAATTGGTTTCGTGATTTAATGCATAAACCGGTTTCATTAGTATCTCTCATTTTACTTTAGATTAGAAACATTAAAATGACATCGACTATAAACATGTGATATCATAAGAATACTAGGATAAGCGCAAGGTGAATATACGTAATTAAAATATAAAATTTTAGTATTGATAAATTTAAAATTTACATATAATGTTTTTATATGTATTTTAAATTTTAGAATTTTGGAATTTTTAAATAATTATCTATACGTAGGATCAGAAACAATTGTAATTAGAACTGTAGATCAAATCTTAGAATTTAATGACCCGATTTCATATATCTTTTCACTTTTTAGTGTTCGAGTGATGGAAAATAAACATAGTGTCATTGGGCTTGACTGGTAGAGTATTAGCAAATTTCCTAATGTTTTTTTAAGAAGCGGTTGGTAAAATAATTGCATTTAAAATATATAAAGTTTCAAAACTAATTTAATATAATTTATTTATTTATATAATAATATTAGAAAACTATACTTTTTTACAAATTATTATTTTTTGAATAATTTTATGAAAAATTAATTTAAATTTAAATTATTTTTAAAAACAGTATTTTAAGTTTGTCAAATACAAATAAAAAAAATTAAAATTAATTATGGTCATGATTTAACATAACCATAATGATTTAAAAAATAAAAAAAAATAAAAAAAATTGACAAATTAAAAATTAACTCAATTTGATATCATGATTTAACAATTTAAAAATTAATTATGGTTATGAGAAGTTTACGTTCACGTGTTAATCCTATTTATCTTCAATTTTTTCTTTTGTTGTTTTTTTTTATATTTTGGTTATTACTCGATATAAATATTGATTTTGAAGTTTATTCTCATTTCGTTTATTTGTTTTGACCTGGGATTTAGAAAATACTTAAGATTGAAAATAATTAAAGAGATACATACTTAGGCTAAGATCTGCACTTTATGCACAATAAGTATTTTATATTTATAATTTGTTTTATAATTTTCTGCATATCATAAAATAATAAATAATAAATATATATACTACATAAATAAGAAATCAGTCACTATTACGTAATAAATTGACGTATGCATATAAATATTACTATCACTCTTGTTTATTCACAATTAGCGTAAATAAATCAAAATAATCAATCTTATATATTGTATATGATATATAATTAAATTTAAATGATATAAACATAGTAATATGGCACACTTTTAATATTGATATTTATTAAATGAGGTTTATACTCATATGATTTTATGATTATTTGCATATTTGTGTAACAAAACTTTACACCAACGAATTTTTTTAATGTGAGATGTTTAGTAGTTTCAACAATTTATAATCATTTTTTTTAAATGACATATTTCAAAATTAAAATATTAACTTTTCAATATATGTTGAAGACAATCAAAATATAAGTATGTATTTTCATACGATTTATAGTTTAATTAAAACGATATGAAATATATATATAAACTAAAATTATTTCTTCATATGGTCTTATAATCATTATATTTTAATATAGAAAACAAATTAAAATCTTGATCCTAAAAGTTTATGTGAGACTTTTAACAATTTTAGTAATTTATATTCATTTTGAAAAATTTGAAATACAACATACACAAAAAAAATCTAGATTTTTATTATATGATTAAAGTAATTGTGTAATTTATTTTAATAATAAATAAATAAACAAAATGCGAAAAAAATATACAGAATGTTACAAATCTTTATTGTTTAAAATCATTAATTGTCATATATATTTTAATCACATTAGGTAATTTCGTATGTTTTATTTAAGGAAAGCATGCGAAACAATAAATATTTGATATATGCGACCAACTATAGTCTACGAAATATTATATTGCTAGAGAACATAATTTTTAAACTATACATTATATCACATGCTCTAGAATCCTTGGGATTTGAAATAGAAACCAAATAGCTATGCCACATAGGATTGGGGTTATTTTTAATTCTTACAAACTTAAGGTTACAACTTTTTAAATGATTCTCAAATAATATATAGAGGATGCAATATAATAAATAATGGCAATGTACGTAATAAGTCTAGTAAGAAGAAAGATTTTAATTATAGAGTATGAGAGTGAATATGGTGATGCCACATAGGAATTTCTATTAGATTTTTATTTGTATCTCAACTTAAATGATGATTTCAGCTTTCTATGCAAATTTTTATTGTTGTTTGGTATTTTTGAATACTTGTATTTTTTGAATGATTTTTTGTTGGTTGGATTAGGTTTATTAATACAAAATGAATAAAAATTAACAATTTCTTTATAAGTATGCAAAAACTTTGGGGAAATTGCTAAAATAGCACATTCATGATACACTATTTCATTTTTATATTAATCATTTTTACCCTTAAAATTTTGATATGCAAAAGATCATAGTACCCTTAATTAACTTTGTAAAAAAAAATATAGTTTAGAATTTAGGATTAAGAATTTAGGATTAAGAATTTAGGATTTAGGGTTAAGAATTTAGGGTTAAGGGTTAAGAATTTAGGATTTAGGGTTAAGAATTTAGGGTTTAGAGTTTAGGGTTTAGAATTTAGGGTTTAAGATTTCGAATTTAGGGTTTAGGGTATAGAATTTAGGGTTTAGGGTATAGAATTCAAGGTTTAAGGTTTAGAATATAGGGTTTAGGATTTAGAATTTAGGGTTTAAAGTTTAGAGTTTATGGTTTAAAATTGATATTTTAGGGTTTATGATTGATTTTTAGGGTTTAGGATTTGAATTTCAAAATAGTATAATTCAAAAAAAATAAAAATAAAATATTTTATGTTTTTGTGTTTTTTATTTATTTAAATATTTATTTTATATATAAAAAGAATAAGAGTATAAGAGTCTTTTATCCTTTAATGAAAAGTATATTTTTGAAAATGTACCCCTTCTTAAAGTAAATATAAATTAATGTAGCAAAGAAAGTGTATTTATGAAATTGAAGGGTAGTTTATAAAAAGAACAAACAGCGAATTTCGTTTTGAATCATTGGTTTCTTGATTATGCTATTGTTTCGTTTAGCACTGTAGAAAACCATCAATAAAAATATAACATATGATCATTAAGAACCTTTGTATTTATCACTAACTGTTCCTTTATATGGGTTGGGCTGGTTTTGGGGGTTTTGGTGTTGGATTGATTGTTTAGTGAGCATATTGACAGACCCGGTTCATGCAAGTTTAAGATCAATAATTGTTTTATCAAAACAACATCGTCTGCTTGCAATAGTAAAAAGCATCAGTATTCGATGATGACCATAACACTCTTTGTTTACAGGTCGAAGAATTGCAGACATCCATAAACCAAACAACCCAAATTGATCTAATCTTTTTATTCCCATTCGATAGTTGAAGGAGGTTTTGATGTAATGTCTTGGACCACACGGTTTACTCCTTGAACACTGTTACAGATTTTTCGGGAAACCTCATCCAGAAACTTGTGCTCAAAATTGAACCTGCAAAACATTTACCAATCTCAGTACAATGTCACACAAAAAACTGACTTTTATCCTTTTATCTCTATTCAGATCGATAAAGTAAGTAGACTTGAAAATCACATCAAAGAGGTCAAGATGTCTTCAAAACCAACTAAGTATTCACATCAACACAAGTAGCAAAGACCAAACGGGTTCTACATGAATCTGTATAAAGAAAAGTAAGAAGCTTACCAATCTGCAGTCATCCCATCTTGGCTTGTAACTGCGCGAAGAGCAACGACATGAGAATGTGTTCTCTTGTCACCTTGGACTCCAACTGATCTTACAGGCAAGAACACTGCAAAAGCTTGCCAGATCGAATCATAGAGACCCGCATCTCTGATTGATTGGATGAAGATCTCATCAACCTGAGATAAACCACGCCAAAACGACCAAGAAATGAGTTTGGTAAACAGGTAAGTGCAGAATATATATGTTCCAGCCTAAGGTTTTAAATAAACTTGCCTGACGAAGGACCTCAAGGGCGTTTCCTTGAGTAACATCACCCAAGACTCTAACAGCGAGCCCTGGACCAGGGAAGGGGTGACGCTTCAAGAATCCTACGGGCACATTCAAGATTCTTCCCAGCTCACGGACCTTTATTGCACAAACACAACAAAGAAACGATCAAGCAAAACGGTAGTGAAACACTTACATTTGCAGGAAAGAAGGATGTCAAGACGGACGCACCTCATCTTTGAAGAGAAGCTTGAGTGGTTCAATGAGCTTCAGTTTCATGTCTTTAGGGAGACCTCCTACGTTATGATGACTTTTAATGGTGTGAGAATGAGTCCTGTCAGTACCTGGGGGAGGGCATGACTCAATCACATCAGGGTACAGAGTCCCTTGAACTAGAAAAGCAGGTTTCTTCCCATGCTCTTTCTCTAACTTCTGGGCAAACTGATCGAAAATGTTGATAAACTCCTTTCCGATAATCTTCCTCTTGGTCTCTGGATCCACTACGCCTTTGAGTTGACTCAAAAACTGCTCAGATGCGTCTACACAAGTAACAGGTAGATGCAAGTCTCTCTCAAAAGTATCCATCACACGTTCTTGCTCCTTATACCTTTAAAAAGAAACCTTCTCAACTTAATAAAAAAAGGCATTGAAAGTGCATAACATAATGAAATGTTGCGTCTTATCTGACCTTAAGAGCCCGTTGTCAACAAAGATGCAATGAAGCCTATCTCCAATAGCCTTGTGAACCAGAGTAGCGGCAACAGTGGAGTCCACACCTCCTGACAAAGCGCAGATGACATGTTCATCAGCTGCAACGGTTTTGTTAATCACTTTGATCTCTTCTTCCATCAGATCCTCCATCTTCCAGTCCGCAGATACTCCACACACATCAAAGAGGAAGCGCTTAAGTGTCTCCATTCCTTTTGGTGAATGCGTCACCTGCCAAAACCCAACAAAAAAACCACTTAGTACAAGCTAGAAATTAACAATCTCCCCCACATCCATTTACAAAACTTCACTAATAATACTCTAATCAATTACCAAATCATCAACAAAAGTATCACTTTTCAGCCTTTTAAGTTACAATAAAAAAAAGAAGTACCAAATCATCAACAATGCTCCTAAGTTTTAAGATACAACTAAAAATGTGAAAGATACAGACTTTATCCCCCATAAACATATCCACTGGAAAAAATAATAAAAACCATTTCATTTAACTAATTAACCCTTAAACCATTGCCAATCAAACAAAATGTACCAATTAATCATTAAAAAGTCTTAAACTTTTTTTCAATTTCTTCCCAAATCTCATGAGGTTCATTAACATATTATCATCCATAAACACTATATCAACTGAAAAAAATTAACAAAAAACATTTCATTAACTAATTAGCCCTTAAACCATTGCCAATCAAACAAAATTTACCAATTAATCATTAAAAAGTCATCGACTTTTCAATTTCTTCCAAAGTCTTATGAGCAGCTAACGCGCTAAAGATTCAAACTTTTATGATTCTTATACTTCAGGATGATACTTCAACCCCTAAACCATTATGAATCAAACAAAATTTACTGATTAACCATCAAAAGTATTCACTTTCCCAACTTCTTCCCAACTCTCATAAGGTTTCATTAAAATATGAGCAGTAGAGCTAAAGATCCAAACTTTTGTAATACCTCAGGATGATACTGCAACCCATAAATCCTCCTCTCCCGATTCTCCAACGCAGCAACAGCACCCTGAGCACTCCTCGCCACAACCACAAACCCATCAGGAACCACCTTGGCCTCATCACCATGACTCATCCAAACAACCTGCTTCTCCCCAACCCTCCCTCTCCCAAAAACCTCACTCTCCCCACACTTGACCTCAATCTCCATCTTCCCATACTCCTTACTCTCCCCTTCCTTCACAACCCCGCCAAGCTTCTCCACAACCAGCTGCAACCCGTAGCAAATCCCGAGAACGTGGACGCCGTTGGCCTCGGCCCAGTCGATGAAGCCGTCGGGGAAGCTGGGAGCGTCGGGGGCGTGGACGGAGTGGGGGCCGCCGGAGAGGATGACGACGCGGGGGTTGAAGGAGGAGATTTGGGAGAGGGAGGAGGTGCCGCTGATGACGAGGGAGAAGACGTTGAGGGAGCGGATGCGGCGGGTGATGAGGTGTGTGTATTGGGACCCGAAGTCCAGGATGAGGACTGTGTCGGGCTTCATTGTTGGGGTTTCCATTGGAGAGGGTTTGAGAGATGGAAATGGGGATTTTAGGGTTTATGGTGTGGGGGAGAGGGGCTTTGAGTGAGTGGAGGTTTATAAAGAGATAGGAGAAGGAAACTAGGGTTTTTGTCATTCATTAATAGTAGTGGTGTTTAAACAAATGTTTATAGGGTATAGTGTTTATAGGGTATATAAACAAATGTTTGAATTTTTGTGCCCACATTTTTTCTTTTTTGACTGGTTTGTTTTTTATTTTTTGGATTTTTGACTTTTTTTTTTATATAGAGTGATAAAAAAAATTTCAAATGTTTATCATTTTTAAGTTTAGTTCCTTTTTTAAAAAAAATGATTTCGGTTCAGTTTTAGTGAAAAAAATGGAAATTGGTTAATACACACAAAATTGAATTTTTGTGACCACATTTTCATTTTTACTCTGGTTTGTTTTTCTTTTTTGGATTTTTGACTTTTTGATATAGAGTAATAAAAAGATTCCAATATTAATCATTTCAGTTTTAGTGAAAATTTGGAAATTGGTTTATACAAATAAAATTGGTTCAATTCCATTTTTTTAGGTAAATTGAAAAATAATAGTTTGTTGTTTCAATAAAACATAAGATAAATGTAGAAATAAAATACCAGGTGATTTAGATAACTTCATATAATTGGGATGATATTTGTCATAATTTTAGATACATAATTATTTTAAAACAAAATATAACTAATTTATGCATAAAAATAGTATTTTGGGTATTCACTATTAGATTCTTTTTTCTTGTAACACTCACTATTAGATTCTAGAACCAATTTTTGTATAGCATTTGGGTGTTTCTGAAATTAGGTTCAAATGTTTTTGTTCGGTTTGGTTCTTTGCTTTTCAGGTAAAATACTATTTATTCACAATTTCCGATTTGTCAAAGTCAAAACTTTTCAGTGAGTCAGAATCTTTCAACTTCAACCAGAAAAACTGGAAGAAAGTTTTCCATCCTTTTTGATGTATTTTGGAAACTATGATTACGAAGAGAAGATTTCTTAAACTGAAAGTTCTTTTTATACATAGCAAAAAAATGTTGAATAGTCGGTTAAGAAGTTCAGATTAATATACTCTGCAATGCATTGTTCTTTAGCTCATGAGAGATATCAAGCACCAGCCGTTGCAGAATATTTTCAACCACATCAGAGACAACACCTTCAGTTTCACCACCAAACCCCGACCAAAGACATGATGATGGCTTTACCAGATCAGTCTCAATGATCTGATCCAATGTTCTTGGAGTGTCACAACAGAGTAAACTCCAGTCAAAACGTCTCAACGTCTCCTGAATCAGGTCTTCTTCTCTAAGGTCAACTCTCAAGAAAGGCCAAAACTTGATGATGTCTTGACGGTTAATCTCGCGTAGAATCTCGTCTGCGTAATCAAGAACAAGAAGAAGCTGATTATTGTTGTGATTGCCGTGTGAGAACTCGTCGAGTAGTGATGTTTCTTCGTTGCATCTCGCCATGAGGTTAGTCCAGTTCAGTCTTGAAGCTTCAAGAACTTTCTTCACAAACTCGTGAACAGAGTCTTTCTCGAGACGATCATCAAAAGATACTAATCCAATCTTCTCTTCTACTGTTTCCTCTTCCAAATAAATCCTCTCTAGACTTGTACAAGTGTTGTCAAGAGATTTTACACTGGAGTTGTGAGGATACGGATCAAAAACCTCCAAGTCCGTGTCCAAGGACCACAATCTTCTCTTCTCCAGCTTCTGTCTTCTCTCTTTGAGTTTTGTCTGCAAGCTACTCAACTCATTAGTAAATTCATAAACCGGTGAAGAATTTGATCTCTCTTGTTGCCTTTCCACCAAGAATCTTCTTGGCAAAACATCCTTCTCAATGTTTAGCTTGAAGACATCAGATTCAACCCGTTTCTTGCGCCTAAACACCGGTGACTCTGGGCTTCCACTGTTTCTTACAGCAAAAGCTTCAGTTTCTCTAGCTTTACCGCTACATTCTGGTTTGGTTTCTGTGTTACTGTCTTTGTTAGATCCAACAACAAGCTTCACCTTCTTGGCTAAATGTTTGAATCTCTCCGAGCTTGATAATCTAGGCTTCAAGAGAACAATACTATCCAAATCATCAGCCACTGATGGAGATTTATCACCTTGTTCCAAGTCTTGACAGTTTTTAGCCGACAGAGAATTAGGATCTTGTAAGAGTGTAATGAACAAATCTTTGTTAGAACTTAGAATATCTAATGCTTCCATGAACTGCTTAGACCGGTCTTTTCCTTTCTCCTCTGCCTTGGAACTGATCAAAGTTTCAGCGGTTTCATTCATACAAACTTGAAGTTTAATCTCTGAGCTCTTCTTACGCTCTCTAACATTCTTCAAATCATTTTGCTTAGCCTTATCATCTGTCTTCTCAACTTCACTCAAAGAAGTTGGCTCACTTAGATTCTTGCTCCTCTTTATCTCTCTCTCTAGTAAACCCTGAGCAGGCTTTGATTCATAGCTCTCACCTTCTCTTTCAGAACTTAAAGATCTTCTCCTTGTTTTAGGCTTGCATGAGTTCTCTCCTTCCACAATCCGCTGAACAAATCAAGAGATTCAGTTTTCTACTTCCAAAAAGCTAACCCAAAAACTACTAATTTAAAAAAAAACTTACATCGTTACACTGACATTTATCATGAAGTCTCTTGAGAAGATCAAGTTGGCTTTTGGTATAAACATTACCTGCAACCAAAAAAGAGTCAACTTTTAAAACTAAGATCATGAAGTTATCAAACAAACAAACAAACTACTGGTACTACTAACCTGCAGAGTCTCTGATGGGTTTCTTCTCTGAACTCAGTCTCTTATTACCAGGTTTAACATGTCTGAAATCGAAGAAGTTAATCAGTTTCCAACCACAACCAGACTTGTAACCCTCGTAGAGAAGAGGGCTTTTAGGGAAAATCACAGTTCCAGGACTCTTGCTGTTTCTTGGTGATCTCCTTCTCTCCATTGATGATCAAAGAATTATAAATCATTCATAAAAACCTAGAAGAAAAAACAGAGAATTCTTCTAGTTATGTCTGAAAAATTGCTTCTTTTGGATACAGAGTTGTGTCCTAAAGTGAGAGTTTCAGTAAAAACGTCTTCTCAGTAAAAAAAAAGAAGCTTCCTTTAATCTAATAATGTAAAATTTACATGTAAATCAGAGTCAGAGATTTGCTTACCACTGAGATTGTACGTTGAAATGGGACAGAAAAAAATGCAAACTTTTTCTTTATAGAGTCAGTGGAGCCTATCAAGCACTAAGCTTTGTCATGGACTGATAAACTTTTTTTTCAGAAGCTAAAAACCGCAAACTTTTGTTTTTACATACAAAAGAAAAAGAGTGCCTAACATGATTGAGGTTGAAGATCTTTAGCGAAAATTAAAGGGACCCTTGTCTCTTCATCTACCCGTCTAATAAAAAGAGGATCTTTTTTTCTTTCATTTGTGAACTTTTTTTTTTGTATACAAGAAAGTTTGCAAGGATTATAAACGAGGATTACTGTTTATTCTTGGAGATGGGTCCTTTGCCATTAAAGAGGCTTTATGAGAAGAGGAAGATATTGAATGAATCATGAATGAATAAGCTTTTATAAATTGGAAATATGGGAGAATAAAAAATAATTGGTCAAAAGACAAATTGAAATACATCTCTTTTCTTATATTATCAGACAGTTTTCTTAGAGACTTTTTCTTTGTTTTTCAATAAAATACAATTAAATTACTTTTCCTGCAAAATAAATAAGTGAAATGAGAAAGATGGAGAACGACGTGAGAAAGAAAGCGACAATGGAAATTTGCAGATCGTTTCACATATAGACAATGCTTCCAGATAAAGCTTTTATTATTGTCATCTTCTTAACTACAAATATATATATATCGCATATGTATTTGTGAGTGTGTGTGAAACATAGTAAATATTACTGTGGGTTTTATGTGATTAAAACATTAATTTCTCACTGACAGTAAAAGGTCTGTCAATAAGTGAAACCTTTTGTCGACAGTAAACATTTTTTTTGCTCTATATATTTTTCTTCTGTAGAATTATAACCGTTGGAATCAAGCTCATATAATTGAAAGGAGTCCCTAATTGAAATAAGTACTACATTTGCCTTTAGTGATTATTAACATTATTATTATTAAATGTTCAACTTTTAATCTATATTATAATAGGTTATTTTGTTCACTCTCATCGTTCTCAGCACGTCACGTCATCATATTTATGGATCCCATTGTAAGAAAAAAAATGGATTGATCAGAAATCGAACCCATATTGTTTATTTTTCAAACAAAAATTTTCCCATCAAACTACTACGGATACTTGATATATTTTAGGAATAGTAGACTATAGTACCTAAGTTATTTTATAAATAAAATAAAATATTTAATTCCTAGGTATCTCCCATTAATCATTAATTCGCTGGATCTTCATATTCATAAAGTGAGTGTTTCTATTTTCATGAATCAGTTTTTCTTACTCTGCCTTTACATCTCCTATTTTTTCAGTTGATTAACAATAGACCACATTCATAACACATCATGTATTCCAGTTAATATATACTTTATTTAAACAAAGGAATCCTTCATATTTAATTCTCTCTTTGATTCTTCTTCTAGACGAATATAATACATCTTCTCGAAAATGACTTCATCTTTAGCTTTAGATGTTGATGGATTGATGGGTAGTATTATCATAAGAATTATACTTTTATTATCCAATCAACATTTATGAGAAAAGCATTTAGAAATTCATTTACAAGATGCTAATGTTCTCTAAATGTTATTTGCTTAAAGGTCTCATATGAAGCTTTTGGAAGATCATTTGTTCTAAGAAAATATAAAAATTAAAAATAATTATACATAATTATTCTAATGGTTGAGTTTCAAGACTCATGTAGGATCCGCGTGTTATTGCATCCGGTCAACCACATTATCAATGTGTTTTGATTTGGTATAATTATGTGTGGGCTGGTGTGAATTTGTAATTTATATTTAGAAGCTCATTCTAAAGCACTTAGTCAAAGATAACAAAACTCTGCGTTTAGGCTTAGGTTATGAGGCGTCTCTTCTGTGATTGAACTCTTTCGTCGACTATTGAACTTCAGTATGACATCCATTGTTTGAGAAAAACCAGGCATTCCCTTTCATCTTTTACCTCCCTTGTCTCTTTATCTACATCTCTTGTTTACTCTATTTCAGCGTTTTGATTTCACATGTTTAATGAATTTGTTGTTTTCATTAAACATATTCTCTCCCACGACTCTCCGTCTCCTTTTATTTACGAACCAAAATTTATTCGTTTTAAAATCAGAAAAACAATTCAAACTCTATAAATAAATAAAAAAGTTTGTGAGTCCAATCCACATACACCGACACCCTTTATTCTTCCATTTATTTGCCAAAAGCCAGACGCCTACTTTAAGAATGTCTTCCTCTGTGTTATTAGGCCTGCAGTTTACATTCTCACACAAGTGGCAAACGAATGTGAAGAAGCAGCTGCATCTGCCAACAACACTGTTGCAGCAAGAGATGATGAACAAAATCCTGCCGGTTTTGAAGCAGAAGAGAATAACCGCTAATGCACGCGTGAATGATAGTTTCAATTTGTCTGCTTTCTATTTACAGAGTTGTTATGATTTTAAATCCATTATATATATATATGATTTTTAACTTTGGTTTTTCTCTTTAATTTTTGGCAAACTCCCTCCTATGAAGAATATAATTACTAAGTTTTTATTAAGAAGGCAGTGTTGACTGCGTTTTTGCATATTGATAATGTCCACAACAAATGCATCAATCTCTACACATTACATGGTGACATGCATTTCTAAAGAAATATAGCTCATGTAAAAATTGCATAAATATCCGCTCTATAGCCATGCACTCAAACTGAGAGCATATGCAAAACAAATAAAACATAAAACAATTCATGTCTATATCAACAAATATTCATTTACAAAACCTAATCACAAACTTTTATGAATCAATAAATAATCCAATTCATTTCACAGTCTCAAAAAGAACTTTCCTAACACTTGAGTTACTCATTTATAGATAAAAACAACACAACACCAACGGTAATATCCCTGCGCTTGCACGGAGTGGACGATCCCTTGTGATTACTAGGTGGATAGTCCACACGCATGTACGGACATTGGTATAATTCATATATTACATGTATAAAAGTTATGTGAAAATATAAATATATTGTAATTCTATTTCTCCTCCTTTTCACGGTTACTTTGTTTTTTTGTATCTTTTTTTATTTATTTATTTCGTTTATCTTTTATTTTCTCCACATATTTACTCTATCTCTTTTTGTATCTTTCTATCTCATTCAGTTTATCTCTTATTATACATCTCTTGCTCTTTTTTCTTTTTTTTTTCTTTTAGTTGATCAAATAATCTCAAAATCTCTCAAATTCACATTCACTTTCTCACAATCATTTATATTTACTATCTTACCCTCATCCTTACTATAATCCTCAATACTTCAATTTCAAACTCTCTCTATCCTTCTTTTGGTTGCAAAATTTTCACCAGATTTTGTTAGATCTTCAAATTCTCTCACATAGTATTAATAAATAATTTAAAATCTATCTTACTTACTTTCCGTCACTCACTTATATTCACTCTCATATTCATCCTTATCATAACCCTCACTCTCATCCTCATCATCACCATTTCTCTCCCTCTCCCTGTCTCACATATTTATTATTTAGTGTTTACCATAAAATATACTCTTATCATTTATAAAAGTGATAACACAGCTATAGTATCATATTGACAATTATAATGACCAAATTTTTTTAAAAGTTTATATTTAAATGCTTTACATTCATTTGACATATTTTTATAATATATGTATATAGTGAGTAAAAATATTATTAGGTTTCTATTTATTAGTTTTCCTCAATCTAAGATTTATTGTATCCACTATAAATATAATATTTTAAAATTTTTTTATATAGTATCATATATATTTATATTATAAATTTTTATAATGTAATCTATGATAATCAATTGTTTCAATAAAAATGATTTTAATTGATTTAAATTTAAGATACTTGATTGTTTATTTAGTAACATAAAACAGATTAGGTAGTTCTATTATTAGTTTCATTTTAAAAATTTGATTTAAATAAATAAAAATTTAAATATCAACAACCAATCAAATTACAATAATTAATCAAATTAAGAGAATTAGTTCTAACAAAAAATCACTAAAATGACTTCTTAATTAATATATAGTAAGATTATTTACATTTATTATTTATGTTTAGTTGTTTTATAATATAAATTGTTTAAAAAAAATTTTAACTATCTTATATTTATGTAGCTTTCTATTGTACTCGAATGTTTGCCAATTAGCTCCGAGTAGTATTAGTCTTATTTTCTTCGGACTAATCTTATAAATTAGTAACGTAAAGACGCGTAAAATTCCATCTGTGTCATAACTCCGTGTCTACACGTGCAAATTTAATGTGTGTGTAACATCAAGGTTTTAATGTGTATATTTGGATAAAATACAGCTATAGAGTAGCCGATCCCAAAACGGCATGTTCTTTCGTCTTCCCATTTTATCATATTTTTGCTACCGTTTATCTCACAAGTATGTTTATAGACTTACTAAATTAAATTACACCAATTGATAAACGAGGATATCTTTATTATGCATTCAAACCCGCTCATTAACCTCCCAGTTAACTTCATCTCCTCATTACTTTTCACATTCATTGTGTCCTCCTTTTCTTTCAGTTAGTGAATATGCATTTATAAATAACTTAGATTGTATCCTTAAATTCACAATTCCATTCCTCATAATGTAAATAACGCAAAACCCATCCACAAGATTGATTCCGATGTTGAGTGATTAGGAACTGATATCAACTGAGGAAACATCGGCGTCTCTGTAAGTCATGCCATAAAAGGTGCACGTGTTATTCTTAGGAGATCAGACTGGGAGTAGATTATTTTCTGAAAAAACGTTTTCAAAGCTTATAAAATGATACAGTTCTACGTACAAAGAGTGAGATGGTGAAGCTTAAAGTGAAAAAATAAAAGAAGGTAATAGTTGTTACAAAGGAAGAAAGATATAATCCTCATTAATTTTTAGTAAGAGGTGTGAAAGTAGAAAGCTGAATGTGTAAATTTAAGATGTTAGCTCTATCATAAAGAAGAGCTGAAAGTTCTAAGAGAGATACATAAAATCGAGAGCTAGCGACAGAAGCATATCAAATGGCCAAAGAAAGATAAATTAAAGCTCTGCACGACTTGTCATGTTATTATTCTTCTGGTTTTGCTGTGTTACCGATAAAATTTAATTTCATTTACAAACAAAAAATGTTCTTCACCAATGTTTAAGAATACATAAACAAATAAAAAATGCTAAGTATTGTATCTGTTACAAATAAAAAAAAAAATTAATGCAAGGATATACAACATTTAATAAAATAATGACATCACAAAATTTTCAATCTATAAATTTTTCTAATTGAATGTTAGAATAACTGAGGTATTTGTCAAAACATGAAAAATTGTTTAATAAGTGAACTTAAGGAATATGATCAGTTCTTTCATGAGTCCTTATTACCTTTATTAGTTCCATCATAAATTGATTTAAATTATTGCTAACTATTATATTCAATCACTTAGCTTGGCTCAAAGTAAAAAAAAAAAATTATTCTGATTTTTGATATGGTGTTAGTTTCAGTTTTTTTGATATAAAATTATAAATACAAATTTTTGCATAAAATAAAATTTATATTTTAAAAAAACTATACTATGCACTTTATCTTTTGTGCAGTATTTCTTTCACCCTACTTGATTCTATATATATATATCACATTGGATTGTGCTCTAAGAACATATTTACAAACTATACATTTGCAAAATGTAGTTATCAATTCTCATATTTATACTTTTTTGTGATATTCAAATGTATCTTACCTTAACATTTACATAATTTGGACTGATTTTTATAAAAAAAAAAAAAAAGAATAGTTAAGTTAACCAAGTAAATAAAGGTATGAAACTAAGTTGAAAATGGTAATGTTAATAATGCAGAAATCATTAGTAAGAGTTCTACACACTACTTAGAGTTCTTCTAACCAACTCATTCCTTTGTGTTGTTCTTATAGGTGCTTGATAAGATTTGTGTTGGTGTTACATTTTATTCCCCAAGAACTGATTATTGTTCCTTACGTACTCATAATATACATATCATAAACATATGTATGATTATAATTACATCATATATTCATTCATATGTAAATAGCAAACAAAAATATTTATTTACATGGTTGTTCCATGATAATATCCAGTTTGGCTATCATTTCAGTGTAACTAAAAAACAATGTACATTCAAGTATAAACAATTCAGATGTTACACTTTAAAATAATTCCTCATTTTACTGAACAATTTTTCAAAATATAAAAGTATAACCATCCACATATTATAATATATATATATATATATATTATAAAAAATTTAAAAGATATAAATCATAGAAAAGACTATGCAAGCAAATCGTATTTCAACCTCTCAAGATTTTAAATATTACTCGAAAAATACACTAATCGCAAAAGAATCGTATCAAAAATTGCTCCGAACCAAAAATGAACACAAACTTATAAATTTAAAACCGATATTAAAATTATATATTGACAATATATAAACTTTTGATTTTTTTATATGTCAAAGTGAAATTAAAAAATAGATATATATATATATAGATTACATTTTCTAAATTATTTTGTATTCTCTGAAAAATATAACATTATAAAGAGTATGTCACTTTAATTCAAACCAAGCATGATTATTAAAAATATCAATATAATCTCATAATTCTATTCACTGTTTTTTTTTACATATTCACTATTTTTTTGTTTATAGTATTTTTCAATCTACTATTTTTTACAAAAATAATATTTCATAAAAGTAATATATAAAATCATTTTTATATTAGTAAACTATAATTGTAACTTTAAAAGGTACTTACAAATCGAAATACGACGTACTTGTTTTAGTAAATCATATTCTAATGCACCTAAACGAAAAACCTACCAAGTTTATTTACTTCTAATGAGTTATTTTATGTTACACTATCAAATAATTTGATTAAGCTGTTTGTGATATAATTTACAATCGTTTATGTTACAATACTATCAAATAATTTGTGATATAATTTTTGTATCTACACTACTACAGAATTTTAAACACACTTAACTCACTAATTTGTACATGAAGCATCTAATCCACAAAAAAAAATACTATGTACAAATGTACAATACAAATATTAAACAAACCAATTATCTTGTAGAGGAAATATATTATATCCAAACTAGGATCGGCCCACCCTACGGGCGGGATATACCTACGGGCAGGATATACTTTATTTATTATATATGATTTTATTTTTGGTATGATTTTGTTGTTTGTATTTTAGATTTTCATTTGTAATAGATATGTATCAAAATAAGAGATTATATATGATAAGATATATTTTATTTTTTTACAATAGTTGTTCCCATATTAAAACTTGCTGTATTTATATAGTTTTCGTGTTGTTTTCTCTTAAATATAGTTTATCCTATATCATGTGCATTTTTTTGCGGTTTGTAATATTTTGGGTTCGGAAAGACTGCGTTGGAAATATTTTTGTAATAAATTTTGTGTAAACAGTTTTGGGCTGTAAATATATGGTGTTAGATAATATAATTTTTTGATTCACGCAGGTTTTAGTTAAATATTTCGACTGTATTTATTTTATTCAAAAGGTTAGTTATATTTTGTAAATCTTTATTTACGTGTGTTCTTTTTTATATATGTAAGATACTTGAATTAAATACATTATAATTGACTAAATTGTATAATAAAATAATATATTTTGGACAAAGTTTTTATATCAATTTTTCTATGTTGAACTAAATTTGTAGTCGGAAGAGAAAGAATCTTGTGACATTCTTTTTTTTCACTGGTATAAATTAAGAAACGTAGAAATATTAAAGTGTGAAATGATTTTTTTTTGTTCTACTTATTTTTATTTATTACCTATTGAAATTATTTATTTTAGACACTATATATTAAATATTTTCACTAACTGGTTATTTTTTTGATAAACAAAAAGATTAATGTCATAATTTGGTTTGATTAAAAATAAAGTATTAATTAAAATGATTTAGGAGTTATTAAAGATTTTTTTAATTGATTTAATTTAAATAATATGAAGATGAAATGTTAAGACCATTTACTCATACTTAATAAATAGGTGCTAAGTTTCTAAATAACTTCTTGATGAGGTGTCAAAAGAAAAAAAACTATAGTTTATATGAAACACTTTGACTAATATTTAGGTGTGGGTTCATATAATTATATATCAACACATACCATATTAAAGAAGACGATTAAAACAAACGTATTTTGAAAAGTAAAGTTTATATGAAACACTTTGACTAATATTTAGGTGTGGGTTCAAATAATTATATATCAACGCAGACCATATTAAAGAAGAGCATTAAAACAAACGTATCGTGAAAAGTAAAAGCTGCTAAATATTTTATTAGGGTTGGGCTATTATATGTAACAAAGCAGCATACAGAAACACGAAGCCCATATAAGGCTAATTAATGAAAGGTCCATATTCGGTTGTTACTAAACATCATTAAACTCAATATTAGAACACATGTCACTCTATCCTTTCACTAATTAGTGACATGGCAGCACAAAAATGAGGGAAACCCTTCTTTATATATAAAGATAATTTATAACACAAAATATGAACCACAAAATTGAAATAGACATGCTTAAATCAATTGATATCGTCCCACATAGTAAACCCCACTAAGAAAATACAATCTATTGTAAAACAAAAACATTATACAGCAACAGAAAGTAATTTGTAATAGCTAAGGGGAAGAATAACATTGTACACTACACTACAATGTAAACACTGATTATCATATAAACAAATCATATCTAATTCTTAAAAGTAAAACTTAACAGCGCAAAAGGCGGATCATATTCTAGTTAACTATTACGCCAAGTAGTAGCATTACTTTCGCATACGTAGACAAAGATTTGAGATTGTATTAGGGTAATCTTTTTTGGTCAACGTATGTTAGAATAGTTAATCCAATCGTATTTTTTTATTTAAAAAGGTGGGTTGAACATTAATATGAGTGTTTGACTAGTAACGGCATACGTGTGGTTGTCGAACTGTCTTATGCTATTAGTATTAATAATCAAATCCATCTAACTCTTACCAAAGTTACTCTCCGCCATCCAATAGAATATAAGTATTTATCTCAAATGTCAATACATAACCTATTAGAATTGTTTCGTAAGGTCAGTAGACAAATTATTTTATAGTCTACCGACAAAGGTATCACGACGTATGACATTTTTCTCACCATCTATATATTTTCAGCTTCCCAACATAATGCACGCAACCAAATTTTAGCAAAAGAGAACATAATACACGCGAGTAAAAGCATCTTCAAAAACTAAAATTTTCACACAACACTAATAGTACTATAATAATATAATTTGAATATATAATTAAATTTTAATATCACATAAAACGATCATTAGAGCACCCCATCAAGGGTTCAGATGGGGGGTTCACACGGTTTTCAAAAAAAAAAAATATTAAAATAAGGAATAGTGATGAACCTGCCTCTTGCAGACTCTCTGCGGTGAACCCGGTTCATCACTGTAGCACGGGTCCCGGGACACGTGGCGACCCGCGGTTAGTCAATTTTTTTTTTTTTTTTTTAAAAAAAAAAATCAAAAAGAAAATCAAATTTTTTTAATAATAAACAATTGAATCAATGAACCCCAAGAGAGGGTTCATTGATGTGGATGCTCTTATGCGTCTCATGGGTATGTCAATATCTGTTGAAATATGAGACATTTTGGAACGTAAAGGATAATACAACTGGCTATTGGGTGTGGAGGAAGGTTCTTAAGCTTTGTCCCAGCTAAGAATTTTTTCTTTGCATGAACATCCAAAATGGCGGCAAGGTAAGGTTATGGACAGATATTTGGCACCCTATGGGTATGTTAATTGAAATAACCGGTGAGATTAGTACTCAAAAACTAGGAACAGAGTGCAAAGATGTGTGATAGGTTTGTTAACAATGAGTGAAGCTTTTGGCGTTAGTCAAAATCAACACATACATTGGCTGGTACATGAAATAAAAAAACTTCCATTGGTGCTGACTGAAAATGGACCTGATGGTGCGATGTGGAAGCAAGGTGATGATGATTCCAGGGACAGATTTTTAGCATCTAAAAACATGATATCAGGTTCGCCATTACTGGCCAAGGGTTCAATGGAGTAAACTGGTTTGATTCTTCAAGGAGTTCCACACTATGCTTTTATCATCTAGCTTGCCATCAAAGATAAACTTTCTAAGGGGTGTCGAATGTGAAATTGGGGTCAAGTCCAAGACTGCTTTTTTTTCTGTGGTGAACAGGATGAGACACATCACAACCTATTTTTTGCATGTGCTTACACTTTCACACTATGGATTGAGGTGGTGGGTAATCTTTTTTGAACATCTCCTGCCTGTTGGGTAATTCCAAGCTTGTGGAAACTTAACATATTATTAGATGTTTAATATGTTAAGAGATAAACACAATAAGGAAATCTACGTGTTCATCAGAAGAAGCTAGATGAGAGATCAAAGTGTGTGATCAATCTTGGAACTGAGCCGGGTTCCAAAGCTTATAGGCTCTATGATCCAGTCACAGGGAAGGTGATGGTGAGTAGAGATGTGATTTTCGATGAGAAGAAAGCTTGGGATTGGATGTCTACAACAACTCAAGCGGATTGTGAGCCGAGTATGCTTAAGCTTCNTGGTGAGTAGAGATGTGATTTTCGATGAGAAGAAAGCTTGGGATTGGATGTCTACAACAACTCAAGCGGATTGTGAGCCGAGTATGCTTAAGCTTCCACATGAGGGTGATATAGAAGAAGGTAATGATCAAGGTGGTGATCATGAACATGCAGCTATAAACCAAGATGAGGAAGAAGAAGAAGAAGAGGCAGATCACAACGAGAATCAAGACGGTGGAGTTCAACCGTTGGTGACTAGACACGGCCGCACCATAACAAAACCAAGATATCTTGATGATTATGTGTTACTTGCAGATCAAGAGTGTGCAATGTTGTTGCTCACAGTAGATGGAGAGCCAGAGAACTATCTTGAAGCTGAACATGTACGAGAATGGGTTGAAGCAATGGTGGCCGAGTTGGAGTCTATCACAAGAAACAAGACATGGGAGCTTGTGGATAAACCAGCTGGAGTGAAACCGATAGGGTTGAAGTGGATCTACAAGATAAAGAGAAAGGCGGATGGTACGGTGAACAAGTATAAGGCGAGACTTGTAGCTAAAGGTTATGTTCAAGTTCAAGGAATAGATTTCGATGAAGTGTTTGCACCAGTGGCACGTCTCGAAACTATCCGGCTCTTGATAGCTCTCGCAGCAACAAACGGTTGGGAGATACATCACATGGATGTGAAGACCGCATTCTTGAATGGAGATCTAAAGGAGTTAGTGTATGTAACTCAACCCGAAGGTTTCGAAAAGAAAGGAGNTCTTAAGGTGATTAAGCGTTTCAAGGAGGAGATGTCAAAGAAGTTCGAGATGTCAGATCTAGGTAAGCTAACGTATTACCTTGGCATTGAGGTGATTCAAGGAGCAGACGGAATCAGAATAAAGCAAGAAAGGTATGCTCAAGGAATCCTGTGTGACACAAAGATGGAGACGTGTAACGCAACTCAAGTTCCAATGGAGTCAAGTTACAAGATGTCAAAAGCTGGAGACGAACCAGAGATAAGTGCTCAAGGAATCATGTGTGACACACATATGAAAGCGTGTGTTACAACACATGTACCAGTGGAGTATGTGGTTAGACCGGCTGGTGTTAAACATACAGAGGTATGTAACACAAAGATGGAAACGTGTAACACAACTCATGTAGGGGTATGTGATACACAGATGGAGACGTGTAGCACAACTCACGTATGTGACACAAAGACGGAAGTGTGTAACACAACTCACGTATGCAAGATGGCGGACGTGACCAGAGCGAGTTTCAGCTGCAAGACTCGTCGCAACTTAAGTGAAGAGGTCAGGAGAAGGTTCTACAAGAACTGGGCCAATTCTAAGAAGAGGCGATACAAAAGTAAGGAAATCATCCAGTCTAACCTTGAGAAATATGTGAATACAATGGGTGGATTCGCATACTATCGTGTGGTGAAGGATGATTACTTAAAGTTTAAGTTCAAGCAAACGAGGAGCTTAATCGGAGTTCAAGAAATTGATCTCCCTAATTCAAGTTGGAATTAAGGGGGTGAATGTTGGGTAATTCCAAGCTTGTGGAAACTTAACATATTATTAGATGTTTAATATGTTAAGAGATAAACACAATAAGGAAATCTAGAAATAGGAAAAGGAAGTTTTCTATTAGATTAGGTTTGTGTTTTCCATATCCCACATGTTCAAGGGAATTATCTTGCATATAAATAAAGATCTATGGAGAGGTGTTCCATAAGATCTAAGAGAGTAGATTATATGATCTAAGAGAAACATATTGTGAGCTTTAGTTTTGAGTAGTTTCTAAAGCTAATAAGAAAAATTGTTCTTATAATCCTTTGTGTTTCTAGAGATTTGACTGCCCCAGATTGGGAAATGACAGTGGCAACGCTACTGAGTGGTTCCTATGACACTTTTACTTCCATTCTTCTGCGACTTGCCTTACAGGTCAACATCTACTATATTTCGTGTCAAATAAATGACAGGTGGCACAACAACAATTCCAGGCCGGCTCTACATTTAGCCAGAATGACGATTGACAAAGCCATCAGAGACTGTATCATGTCTACTAATTACTCCTTGAAGCCAAAAACGCAGGAGCTGTGCGTAGGTGGTTTGGTGCCCACGTATCTTAAACTTTGAGTTTGGATCTAAAAAAATTTCTCAGTTAGTTTTGTTAACGCTGAAACCTTCATTGTATTCCTTGTGATATAAGTTTATGATCAAATTGGTCTTACACAAATGCAGGAAAACAAGTATTACAAAATAAACACCAGTACACAAAAGAACGCAGTAACTATTAGGAACTAGATAAATACCAGTAGGTACCATTCAAAGGTAAAATGTATTCAACCTCAATCATTCATGATTCGGAGGATATTTGTGGAGATAGAATGCAGTTTGAGTTGAGAACCACCATAGTACAAAACAAGATAAGAATTAAATCAACATGTTCTGCCTTCTATGTCAAAAGACAAGCCCTCGATTCTATAAAAAGATCAAAATAATTATGTATGTGGGTGGGTTCTCTTTGCTCAAATAATTATGTGAATTTCAGTTTCTTTTTAAAATAAAAGATAATGGGTCAAGAGTATGGGCTATCTTATTGAAACCCACCCTAGTGTCACTAACACTTGAAACTGAACTCGGCTAACTTATTGAAACCCACCCTAGTGTCACTAACACTTGAAACTGAACTCTGGTTATGGAAGCTTTTCCTCAAGAACTTGCTGTAGAGAAAGTGTTGAAGTAGAGTTCGACATTGCAGTTTTCACAATCTTGACTAGAGAGTGCAGAGATGCTGAAGCCAAGTTATTTGCAAGAATGGTTGACCCGGAAAGACACATGAAAGTGGTTAATATAGACGATCCAAATGCAATGTTTTTCGTCCAGGGATCCTATAATGTTCCGGTTGTGACATTTGCCGTGGACAACAAGAAAGCCGAATGTCACCCGTTAAACTTAGTATGCTTACAATTCATAAGTTAAACAAAAAATAATATAAAATCTACATAAAAGTTTAGTTTCAAACACTTCTTTGATTTATTTTAAATGGGTTTCAGATCACAATTTTGTTTTTGTTTTATGCTTTGTAAAATTTAAATACTCCCTCCTTTCCTCAAAAATAGAAGTTTTGAGGTTTTCACACATTTTAATAATAAATTTACAATGCAAAATAACCCTCAACTAATACCATAATTTCAAAATTTTAATTTATTTCAATAGTAAATGTCTCAAGTAATTTGTAGATAAATGGTGCACAAACTAAAAAGTTGTATTGATAATATAAAATTTGCATCTTTGTTAAATGAAAAAAAATATTTAAACTTTTATAATGAAAGTATCCAATTCAATTTTGGGTTTCTTAAAAAAATTAATTCTTTAAAGCTATGCTGCAGATATAAACTCCCATAAATACTAGGAATGTCCCTATGACTAAAGCCATATAGTCACCTTGCCTAGTTTCCTCATCCGAACTTATGTTTTCTCAGCAGTTTTTGCTCGAAACGAAGTTATGAAAAATTCTGAGTTCTCAACTTTAATTACAACAAAATTGGTTATATGCCTTGTGCATCTTGCACATCTAATAATAATTACTGAAAACATCTATTGTTACCACTGAAAATGCCAATTTTAAAAAAAAACTCATGTGTCTCGTGAACGTCCTTATATCAACCCTTACATTACATCCCCATAAAATCCTTACCGCCCCCTCATTGTTCGAGACGCCTCTGTTTCCGAGCCGTACCCATGTTATCCCTATTCCAAACGTCTTGGTACGTGACGCGGCTAGTGGTAGACATACCATGCATCATAGCTACGTGTAGCCATTTGATTATTTTAGCTGTTTTGTTATTATTAGAAAGTTATTGGTTGCGCGGGTGAAAAATGAAAGAGGGAGAAGACCTGTTTTGACGAAAATCGCTAGTGATAAGAGTGATGCAATGATGCTGACATCTATAATCCATGTAATGAAGATTTATGTAAGAGTATCCCCAATTTTTTAATTAGGTTAACTTTAATTTTTAAATTTGAGGATGTTTCTCCCTAAAGTAAAGAATTATGAATTTAAGTTTAAAATTTTACACTTTACACAATGGTCCTTGGATACAATTTAGCAAAAACATTGAAAATAGATAATTTGTAATATTTACAAAATGAAACTTTAAATATGAGTTTTGAAATTGATTCCGTAAGTGCTCTAAGTAACTATAGTCTATAAGCCTTGAGTGTGTCTTCATGAGGTATACTAATAGTATATAAGGAGTTTTGAAGAGATATAAGAGTTGTTGCTTGTGAGTCATCAGTTCTTGTGATGTGGTGAAACATGAAAGATATACGTTTTGGTTATGTGTAGTTGTGTACAAGTTTTGGAAGTGTTAAAAGCTCAAAAAATGCGAGTGGTTAATTATTTTGTTTGTATGTGTTGTTGATCTGGACATGGAATAAACCAATTCGAACCAATAAAAATCGATTCATTGGAATTCGGTGTCCTGTATTTGAAAGAAAACAAAAGGGTATGTGTTGAAAATACGGTTTCAAATTGGTAAAATATCATTTCATAATCAGAAGCTTGAGAAATTAGAAAAACATGATTGAATGAATCAACAATAAATATAGCTTCAGCTTAGAGCTATATATGACGTAAAACAAAAGAAAAAAAAAACTAGGAAAGATTAGCATGGAATAGTCTCTTGTACTATATAACTCATAAAAATGATTTTATTTATTTATTTATCTCCTGGTCATAAATTAAAAGATTCAAAATATCAATTAGTCTTCAGGTCCACTCGGAATCCAATTAAGAAACCATTATAATCAGTAATAATCATATAGTACTAAACCAAATAAAATAATAAATAGGTTAGAGAAAGCAAAACAACATGGGTATGTCCGAGACAACAAACGTCAATTTAGCTAACTGACGTATTCCAAATCATATATGAACCCAGTAGAAATTACATCACATAATATATAAAAACCAAAATTGTAGCTAAACCGGTCCAGTAACGACCTAACGGCGTCGTTTGTCATCGTGTCTTTTCTACGCGCTTACGTCACATTCCACATACAAAGATATCATCAGATCAAATGTAAATATTCCCATTTGTTATTTTATATTAATTAATCACTTTAGCCATCCCCGTGTTTCACTCCTCTCTCTCATCCTCGCTTCATTGTTTCTGCGTGTGTGATTTAACCCAAAAAAAAAAAAAAAAAAAGAGTTGGTGAATCCTTGGGGTAGCATTCCATGGATTCGCTCCGATTTCTCCGAATTCTTCTCTTGTCCGCTTCGATCTTACTCGTCTCTCTCCTCTCTACTGTCACAGCCGGTGATATAGTTCATCACGACGATTTAGCTCCGAAGAAGCCTGGTTGCGAAAACGACTTCGTTTTGGTACTCTTCTTACTCCCAATTCAACTTTATTTTTGTTTCTTCACTAATTTTGTTTATTTCAGGGAGATTAGATTAGTTTAGTAACTTTTGAGCTCAAAGATTGAACTCTCAATCCACTGTTTTAGCTTGTAACTGATCTAAGTTCTGGGATTTACCTCAATTTTGTTTTTGATTTCTCTTCCTTAGCAATGAAGTTACTTGTGGGGGTTGTGGAGTGACCCCTTTGGATCCTAAGAACTAACTAAAGCTGTGATTTTTGTTAGTAAAGTTTGTTACTTTTTTTTCCTCGGATGAATCTGTCTCTTGTTTGTTCAAACATGTGGATTGAGATATGGTGCAAAGTTTATGTTTTTAATGATATCTCACCTGTTTCTTTCCTCCTTAGGTTAAAGTTCAAACTTGGATTGATGGTACTGAAGATGCTGAGTTTGTGGGGGTTGGTGCTAGATTTGGGAGGCGGATTGTCTCCAAGGAGAAGAACGCTAACCAGACTCATGTTGTCTTTGCTAATCCTCGTGATTGTTGTTCACCTCTCAAGACTAAGGTAGAAAATTGTGATTGGAATCAATTCATTTAATCTAGTTCGTAAGCTTACAAGGTTTTCAATCTTTGTTAGCTTATTGGAGATGTTGTTATTGTGGACCGGGGCAACTGTCGGTTTACTGCTAAGGCTAATAATGCCGAAGCAGCTGGTGCCTCTGCTCTGCTTATCATTAATAACCAGAAAGGTATGTTCATAATTTTCTTTGTGTTGATCTGACTGTTTGAAGTTGTCTCATTGCTTTAGTCTTTTTTTATATTAATCACTTATACTGAGTATACGTTTTTGTTTGTTTGTTTGATAGAACTTTATAAAATGGTTTGTGAACCGGATGAAACGGATCTAGACATAAAGATTCCTGCCGTCATGCTCCCACAAGACGCTGGTGCAACCTTGGAAAAAATGCTTATCAACAGTTCTAAAGGTACCTCATCAGTCTCATCATGGATATGCTTTTCTGTTTAGCTTGAAATTTTTTCTGTTCCAATCACGATTTGCTTCAGAACCATTCGTTTTTAATTGTTCAACTCACGGATCTTCCGTACTTATTGTAGTGTCGGTGCAGCTTTACTCCCCAAGGCGACCAGCCGTTGATGTAGCCGAAGTATTTTTGTGGTTAATGGCTATCGGTACCATTTTGTGTGCATCTTATTGGTCTGCATGGAGTGCCCGAGATGCAGCTATTGAACATGATAAGCTACTCAAGGTTTGTACTTATTTGGGAATACTAGTGTTAGGCTAGGAACATTTAGTTGAATAGTTAAGGATAACGTTATCTGACAATAAGTAAGTCCTTCCCCTTCTTGGGCAATCAATTCCAATAATTCCAAAGGGACAGAGTAGTTGGTAACTTGGTTTGGCCGAGGAAGAACAGTCATTTGTATAGTACATTGAACCACACTTGGTCATTTCTTTACCATTTTACTTTCCTATTTATGGAGAGGTTGTGTTAACATAAGCACCCAAGAAATGGATAGGTAACGGATGGCTTTTCTATTGAACTGGGCCCCTCCTTGCGGCATTTGTCTACTTTAGAGAAAACATTCACATGGCGTTGTTTATGGTTTTATTGTCAGTGTTATTGTTCTTACACCTAATCATTTGTTTATTTTTTTTTTGCAAAAAATGTAGGATGCTGTAGACGAAATCCCTAACACAAATGATGGGGGTAGTGGTGTCGTAGAGATCAATACTCTTTCAGCTATTTGTTTCGTATTTCTTGCTTCGGGCTTCCTGGTGGTTCTTTACAAGCTTATGTCTTATTGGTTTGTGGAGCTTCTTGTGGTTGTTTTCTGCATTGGTGGTGTTGAGGTACTAACTTATTTTAAGTTCTATTTTTTTTTCCTCTGCATCCTCTCAGTATGAGTCTCTTCCGACTTATTATCATAATCCAATGAATACTTAAACTGCATTTAAAAACTAGTTTAATTTCTTATGTGGTGTACCTTCTTTATCTTCAGGGTTTGCAAACTTGCCTTGTCGCTTTGCTATCAAGGTAAAAGCTTGTTTTCTTTCAACACTTATGGTCCTATCCTCTCGAATGTCACTGATTGTGTTCTTTCTCCTTTTTGCAGATGGTTTCAGCGTGCAGGAGATTCTTACATAAAAGTCCCTTTCCTTGGACCTATCTCTTATCTGACAATTGCAGTTTCTCCTTTCTGCATTGTCTTTGCTGTTCTATGGGCTGTTTACCGAGAGCGTTCCTTAGCTTGGATTGGCCAGGATGTTCTTGTAAGGATTGCAGTCTCATACAATTTCATTTACAACTACGATCCAATTCTGTTAGATGGAATTTGACATTGTTTTTCTATTGTCTAGGGGATCGCATTGATCATCACAGTGTTACAGATTGTTCATGTCCCAAATCTTAAGGTATATCTCATCTCAATCTTTCCATCTTAGAGTTACCCAAACGTGTGGAGATTCTAATAATGCTACATATCGGTTGGAACAGGTTGGGACAGTTCTCCTCAGCTGTGCCTTCTTGTACGATATCTTCTGGGTGTTTGTCTCCAAGAAGTTGTTCCATGAAAGCGTAATGATTGTCGTAAGTAACCAACCACCCATCATTTTCATAGAGATTCCATCAATGCCTAAACTCAAAATCTCGTTTAGAAATCTTCATTTCACCTCATAGGCTCTTAAAATACATTGTTGCTTCCTTATTTGCAGGTAGCACGTGGTGATAAAAGCGGAGAAGATGGCATCCCTATGCTACTGAAGATTCCACGCATGTTCGATCCGTGGGGAGGCTACAGCATTATTGGATTCGGTGATATTCTTTTGCCCGGTTTGCTAATCGCATTTGCTCTCAGGTCTAAAACCTTTTCACTCTCTCTGTATATCATAAAACATCACACCTTGTTTCCATTCATCAAGGTTTTCAAACATTTGTTCTTGCAGATATGACTGGCTAGCTAACAAGACTCTTCGAACCGGCTATTTTATATGGGCAATGGTTGCCTACGGATTAGGTAACATCACACACACAAAGCTGCATAATCACACTGGTATCCTGTCTCATTTTCTTGACAATCATTTAACCATTTGAAAACCGCAGGTCTTTTGATTACTTACGTGGCACTAAACCTTATGGATGGACACGGCCAACCAGCATTACTCTACATTGTCCCTTTCACACTCGGTAAGCTTGAAAATCTCTCTTTTTTGTTCTCTCCATAACGTGCATCGAATGAGAGTACTGAGAGAAATCTCGCGATGAAAATATAGGAACGATGTTAACACTAGCTCGAAAACGAGACGATCTTTGGATTTTATGGACGAAAGGAGAGCCAGAAAGGGCGTGTCCTCACCATGTCCGGCTTCAACAGTGCTCCGATTAAGGAGACGACAGCACGAAATAATCGATACAACATACATATATAAAAAAGCCCTTGGGGGGGTTGTAACCACTGTAACGTAACTTGTAACATCCGTATCTCTTCAATCCTTTATAATCTATGTTTGCTTATGTTACTTCCATCGTCATGATTGAAGAAGAATCCACGATCGTTCTGTGTCTATATGGTTTGTTTCTTTTGTAAGAGAAGTGTTGAAAAAGTTGTATATACACGTAGTCCAAACATGTTTTACTCTCAATATCGTCATTGTGTGGACGACTTTGCATACTAAGTAATCACATTATCTAGCTAACTTGATTTTTCATAATCAAATTTCATTTTCCCTCTTCGTCTAATATTTAAGAGTTAGAAAGAGATTGTGCTAATAATCTAAATTGGGATACTCTTACAATGAAAACAGATTACATCAAATGACTTTAAGTTTTAAGCTGTTTGCCCTCTCTTTTGTCTCATCTTCTCATCAGCAACAAATCAGAGTAGACCATATAAAAGAAAGAGAGGGAAAGAGACGAATTAGATGAAAGATTGAATTTCTGTTCTATACACAATCAAATTTTGTTGTTGATCTCTCTCCTCTCTCACTTCCATCTATCCTCAGAGAAAAAGAAAGACAAGATAACGAGCTCTTCAGATTTTCCAACAAAACAAAAAAACGAATCCTCAGTTCTTGATATTATCCAATGGTTGTGACTCACGCCTCATTCACCCTACACTCTGAGATTCTAACCCTTCAGGCCTTGTTGTAATTCCCAAGTCAGGGAGGAGTCTCTGCCAGCTATATATATTTGTTTGGTTAGGGTCCTCTGTTTGTTGAACCAGGAGGAGTTGAAAACCCGGGTCTCAGATTAAGGGACTTCAGTTTCAGATGCTCGCTTAATAGCTGTTGTGACACATGATCAGACAGGACTGGTTGATTGTCCTTGTTCCAATTATACCCTGGTTGGATTGAACCGTTGTTGTCCCAAAATACGTGAGGAGGTGTTCTTGGACTACTCCGAGGCTGCCTAGGCTCCTGAAAATAACTGTTGTTGTAGAAGTTTCCTGCACTTCCCGGGCTTCTGCTTGATCCTATCCCTTCCTGCAACAAGTTGATTGTAGTTTGTCTTTGGTGATGGAAAGGAATGGCTCCACCGCCCGCAGTTAAAGGTGTTGATGAACCGGACAGAACGTGGGGACTAGATATCGGGGATGGAGATCTTCTTCCACTAATGTGTGGCGAATGCGAGTGAAAGATTGGACTACCGACTGGTGAAATCGGGCACGACATGTTCCTAGGAGACTGGGATGTACTGTAACCAAAAGGAGGAAGTTGAAGCCACAAAGATGTCAAGATGCTTGTAAAATGAAGGTAGAAATGGAATGGCTCATAAGGTACCTGAATCCCAAGCCAGGTTTCAATCCTTTCTGCTGGTAATTGCTGGTATCTTCTGAGTCTAACGGAAGACTCCTTGCGTGTCCAATATCCTAAAAGAACAGACAGATTTGTCACGCAACCAGAAGTCCACAGAGATTTTAGAACTGAGGAAAAGACGAGCTTTTAATACCAGTGATCTCATGGTGCTTGAAGCTACATTCATAGATTCTGCAGACTCGGAACTCACAAGAGGCCTTTCCAACGGCATCACGTTTCTAACGAAAGCGTGCTCTAAAAGCTTGGCAGCTGTTGGACGATTTGCAGGGTTTCTTTGTAGGCATTTTCTCACAAAATCCTTCCCCTCTTCAGATAAATGATCAGGGATATCCGGAAGGTCCTTGCTGTTTCCAATCTTGAACATTGCAGGAACCTGTAAATAACTCACATGCATGAGGATGGAAAGGATTCATTTCACATAATCTTTTGTTTCTCAACACTTAATAATTTACTAACCCCTTCATACTGGCTCCATGGAGGTTTCGTTGTCGCCATTTCTAAAACAGTACATCCTAGACTCCATATGTCGACCGCAAGGTTACTGCCAGTTGAGTTCTGTATCACCTGACATTAATCGCAAGGTACAAAAAATCAGCATATAGCCTACCAACATGACACCGATGTCTGTTAGCAGCATACTTACCTCAGGTGCCATCCAATACGGGCTTCCCTTGAATGATAAAGGGCCAGATTGAGCCGTAATCTGCATTTTGTTCATGAATATGTATTAGAGTTATGCAAACATGTCTAACTGGTGTTGAAGAGAACATATCCATACATGTTTTGCCATGCCGAAATCAGCCACTTTTACCCGTCCATGAGGATCCACCAATATATTTGCTCCTTTGATGTCCCTGAACAAAGTTAAAATCCCTATTCACTTGATTCTCCAATGAAGGAAGGATGAGACGGGAACTGATGAATCAGACGAATGGATAGAAGACTCACCTATGAACAGTGTTTTTAGCGTGCAAGTACGCCAACCCTGATAAAATTTGTTGTGTATAGTTACGGATTGCATTCTCACCAAACCGCCCGTACTCCTGAAGAAGCTTATAGATAGAACCACCAGAGACATACTCCAGATATATATACAACTTGTCATCTACCTGTATGGGGGCAAGGAAGTAAGAGTAGCATAGTCATTTCCACAAAGTAGTTCAGCTTAAACAGCTAATAGTATCCTCAGTGTGTTACTGATACTAGAGAACAGAAAGATCGACAGTATATATGTATAACTTACGGTTTCAGAGCCATAATACTGCACTATATTAGGGTGTCTTAAACGGCTCAGAACTGCAATCTCCTGTGAGAGTCAATTATTGAAAAAGAAACTGAAATGTCAGAAAATTCAATAAAGAAGCAGCTTTTTATTGTTACAGACAGATGATTTGTAACTCACCTGGCCCAATTGTTGCGCACTCTCCCTTGACTTTGCATCATCTGAGCATAGAGTAACCTCTTTCATTGCACACATCTCACCACTTTCACTGTAGAAGAAAACATATCTGATCAAACCAGGAGTAACATAGAAATTCAACATGCAAGGTCTTTCCACTTAGAATTACAAACCTGTTGAAACCAAGATACACATGTCCAAAACTGCCCATCCCCAACAATCTCCCTTTTTTCCATCGTGATCCAGGGCTTACAGTAGCCTCTGCCCTTGCTGGACTACGTGGGACAGACGGCGATGTAGCTGCCGAATATGTCGGAGACAACGGAAAAGTATTTGATATTAATAACGGGGGGAGAGGCAGACGGTGGCTTTGTTGTTTGTTATCATCAAGCCGTCTAGTAGGAGAGCCAGTGGTTGATCCTCCAGCTCGAGGATGAAGAGGTGTAACAGCACCACTTTGTATTCTTGAGCTAGGACCAGGACTCGTCATTCTTGGGCTAGGGACAGGGGAACATTCAGGGCTACACCTGCTCTGAGGCCAAAACAGCTGAGCAGACATATCTCCACCAATGGAATTGTTACCAGAGTTGTAACCTGAACCTGGGCTGGAGCACTGTCCAGATCCAAGCAAGGAAACATCTGGATATGGTTTGCCAATCAACAACCCATGGTTTGAGACCTGATCTGGAACAAAGGATCTCATTGGACTCCTTGAAGGACTAGAAAGTAAGCTATCTGGAGCACTGCAGAGAACTAGGTCCCGTTTTGGGATTTGTAGATTCTTTACATGTGTCCCCAGAGGTCTCCGGTTTTTGTTGGGCATATTTGGGACAGGCTTGAACATCTCAGCTGAGTTTTTGTTACTATGCATGGGCTGTTCCCTATACATATAGAGTATGATAACAACATGTTAAGTAAGATATACCGAGTCAGAGAGTGTGTGTGAGAGAGAGAGAACTCACCTTGAAGAAATGTTTAGTGCTGTTCTGTTACCATTCTCACAATCAGAAGCCAATGGACTAAGAATAGAATCAGATGGATTGTCACCAACAGAGCTTCCACTAGAAACAGAAGCAGTGGTAAAATCAGCCTCAGCACCGATATTATCAGGCACATTGGAAACACCACCACCATGTGGCTTTGGAAGTGGCAAACTAGCATTGGAACCTGGTCTCTGTGAACCAGAATCAATGCGTGTCACAGTAGTACGGAGAGCAGGACGAGGAAGAGGTACAGCAGGAGATCTTGCTGCAAAGCTCTGACAGCGTGAAACCCTAGTAGAAGGAGATGGAGATCTTGATGGTAGTCTAGATATAGCTCCTCTTTCTGAGACAATCTCATCACGTCTTCTACGTGACTTTCTTGATCGAAAACTAGACTTATCCTCAGACCCAAACCCTAGTTTCCGGTTAAACGCATCGATGATACTCTCCTTGCTAGATTTCTTCTTTTCATCTTTTGATGAATGTTTACTCCACCAAGGCATGATCTTTCCCAGCAAACTATATATAACTCTTTCCTTTTAAAAAAAGATGTTGTTTTGTTCAACACTACAAAGTAAGTATCCTTTTGACCACTTCAGAGATCATACTCGGTTGACCCAACAGAGGTCAACAATTGAAAAGAAGTCCCAACTTAAACGCCATTTTTATAATCCTAGTGGCGTCTGACCAATTCAGAGAAGTAGCTGAAAGATCTGATTACAAAAATAAAACACATAGTTAGGGTTTCAGCTCCAGCATTCCCAGAAGAACATTATGATAGTAACAAACAAAACCTATGATTCTGAGAGACTATATCTATCAGAATCTCATCTTACAGCTAACCTTTATTAGAACTAGTTTTCAAAAAAAGATGAATGTGATCATCTTCTACCTTAGCTAGTCTGAGATCCATTGCCAACAGTAAACTTAAAGTTTGAAACTTTTCAACAGATCTACACAGACAAGTTCCATTGAAGGAAACCCATAAAGAGAAACCATTCAATCTCAATTGCTCAAATCCACACACAGACGAAAAAAAACCCAAATCAAAAGTTGGAAACTTTCATGGTGAAATTGAACATGGAAGGAGCTTAATCGAGACCTAGTTCTTACCAGATTTTTCAGCAGCTTTCAATCGAGAAAAGCTGAGAGCCGAAGGAGCAATCGAGAATCCAGGAAGGCGTCAGATCCCTAAATTGATGCTTCCACTTGCAGTGATAGATAGTCTCTGTGAGAGGAGATAACGAAGACGAAGAGGTGTGTGTGTGTGTAGAGAGAGAGAGAGAGAATAAGAAGTGTAGAGAGAGAGCGCGTTCGAAGAAAGCATTCACTCTCAGATTTCTTCCTTCTTCCTGCGTTAATCTATTTAGTAGTAACTGATACTTATCCCTCATTATTGGGATTTATTTGTGTTTAATGATTTATATTAGAGAAGCTTTTTTTATTTATTTATGGAAAAAGACAACGTGAAAGGAAAACAAATTGAAAATATGACAGAGCTCTCTGATTGTATTCTGATTTTACAGATTTTTTTTTGGTTTTCCATGGGCACAAGTATTAGCAAAATATCATTTATTTTTGGAAGTTAAACTGTATGATGGATAATTTGTAAGTGTTTCTTGTTTTATTTTATAAAGTTGCATTTAAAAACATTTTATAAATTTTTATATCTTCTACCGATTACGATTTTCTTCTTAATATTTTTGTAAAATAACCTGTTTGAATTTTAATATTATAAAGAACTATTCTAAATTTAATTAAAATATTTATTAACAGATTAAGTTGATGAATACAAATGTTTTGTTTCTTAGTCGTCTGATTAATGAAAATCTTAGCATTTATTAATCAATGCGAAATTTCCTTAATTGATAGTTTTTTTTATAATTACTTTACCCCAAATCATTGGGTGCTGAATGGAAAGGAAACGGGCAATATTTGATAGATTCAGATATCATCTTTTCCTTCATGTGCATAATTGATCAATTAAAAAAAATCAAATCTGAGAGAAACTTGAATTTTCTCATGTTAAATAGATAAGATTTGTCAAATAGATGATAATAAGTTTAGAATACACAACATTACAACCAAATATCTAAAATTATAAGGAAAATTTGTTACTACCAAAAAATACAAAAAAATAATAATAAAGCAAACACCAAAATAAAAAGGCATAGTTTATTTGATTATAATATGGTAAATGATATTCTTTATCGATAAATTATCCATTTATTAAGACACTCTTTCAAATCTATATTATTAAAATAGAGTTATTTATTATAACACTGAAATATAGTTTTTTAAAAAAACATCGAACCAAATTATTATTGATGGACCAATTCGTTAATAACTTATCAAATAAAGTGAGATATATATGTTGACATATCTTATTATATAAAGAAGAGTTTTTTTCGCTCTTATGATGCCATGTCACTAAATAAGATGAAGAGAAAGTGACACATGGCATGCAAAATTTATTTTTACACAAAAAAATTAATGTTTAATATTAACAAAGATTTAATTTATGTGAATGCACTTATCAATTCTTTTTAAGAAGTATAAATCATTTTATTTTGAGATAAAAAAATATCTTACTATATAAATCATAGTATCCATGAATTTAAAAAAATGTAAAAGGCTGAAAATAATCCATAATTTATATTCTTAGATATTGTATTTTATCAATATTGACAAATGTTAGAAATTACTTATATAAGAAAATAAAAAAACATAAATTCTGAAATTTAATGTTATTCTTATTTTCACTAAATTAAGAAAAATCATATGCTCATTAAATTTGAATATATATATATATATATATATATATATATTTTATCAATGTTGACAAATGTTAGAAATTACTTATATAAGAAAATAAAAAAACATGAATTGTGAAATTTAATGTTATTCTTATTTTCAATAAATTAAGAAAAATCAGATGCTCATTAAATTTGAATATATATATATATATATATATTTTATGTGTGTGTATCACTAAATTTTTAATAGTAACACCTTAGGAATTAATATGCATTAAACATACGAACAAAATTAGAATATAAATTAAATCAAAAGGAATAAATACATCTAACAAATACAAAGATTACCACATAAATTATATTGTATGTTGTTGTTAAAAAATACATTGTATACACACTGAACTTATATTAATTACTACGTATAAAAAATAATCGGACACATAAAAATAACTATGTGCTTTTATGAAAAACAAACAAAACATAAAATATTATAATATTAAAAATAATATTGTAAAATATGTTTGACAGTATATAAAAATAAAAATGTCTAAAATGTAAATAAACACCAAATTTTGATAAAGATGGTGAAATGTTTAAGCGAACATGTTATTCATTTTATTATAGACAAAATAAATACTAAATAACAATCAATTATCTTGAAACGAATACACACAAGATGAAGACAAAATAAATCTGAATATCAAGCGTATAGCCTGACAAAATAATATGTCCTTAGCTTAACACCATCCTGCCTCAGAATCTTTCTCCTCATAACACCACTTCAGTGGCTGCTAAGATCTCACAGTTTTTTCTGATCAAATAGAATCAGAAAAAATAAAATGAAAAGAGAAGGAAAATGAGAAAATAGTGTTACGTTCACTATATCTAGCACAACTATAAGTGTGCGTTTATCTCTTTTGAAAGAGTAATAAAAAAAAGTAAATGAGAGTAAATATCTTTCCACTTGATTGATAGTTTTTAGAAATAAATTGGAGAAAAATTAGCACATAATACCATAGGCTCGAGAATAGAACTTGCAAAAATACACAACTATATAACACTGATCCGTATAACATGTCCTAAACAAATATGAAGTGAACCCTAAATACAACCATCAAAACTTTCAAACAATTTATTTACTTCTAAATCATTATAATTAATATTTTATTTTTAATGAAACCAAAAATTGACATTAATCTTTTTGTTAAAAAGATAGTCATTTAGTGAAAATATATAATATAACTAAAACAAATATATTTAGAATTATAATAAATAAATTTATTATAATTATAAGAAAAAATAATCATTTAGTGAAACTATATAATATAATTAAAACAAAAAAATAAAATTATAATAAATGAAATTCATGAGAAAGAGGATAAATAAATTTACGCTATTAATCTTTATACATTTCATTTGATTTATACCAATGAAAATAAAAATACTGAATCTCACAAATTATTAGTTCCCTTTTTACTACCAAATTTAAGGTTAACCTATAATACAAAATGATATAAAAATAATTAATAATTAATACATAGTGAAAATAATTTTAAACCAAGATCTAATAAGATATAAAATAGACTAATTAAAATTTAATTATGCTATGTAATATAACTTGATTTTAATCAAAAATTTTTTTTCCTGTGTTTAATGAAAAGTTTAATAAAGATTTCATAGTTAAGTAAATGTTACAGAATATTTAAATATATTTAAAATAAATAAAGAAGTCTATAAGTTTAGAAATACGAAAAATATATTATCATGTTGTTTTCTTTTACTTTTCATTAAACCTAAGGAAAAAAAGATTCACACACTAATTTTTCTTTCCACTTTAGGTAAATAAGATCAAATTTAGACTTATCAAAAAAGATATAAACAGTAAACAATGAATAATAAATAATCAAACAATATTTTACAAAAAAAAGTGAAAATAAAATAATAAAACACAACAAATAAAGAAACAAAAGTCGAGACGAGACATAATACACAACAATTTTACGCAAAACATATATTGATAATCTATGACATACAAATTAAAATTTTTAAAATTCGAAAGACAAAAAATAAGAAATAATTAATAATAATGATATAATTTTATAACTACTTATATTTTATAATATATTATAATATTTATATATCAAAATAACATATAACATATATAATTAAAGTTTCAACGAAAACATCCGGGCGTAGTCCGGGCCGACTCTAGTATCTTAAATTTTCTTTCTCTAGCCAATATTTTAAAGATTTGTTTTCAAAGATTATACCAACATTACGATAATGTAATCATGTCATCCTACCCGTTACATATTACTTTGGATTTAACATACACATCCTCAAGTATTAATCAGCCACGTTATGCTTAGATAACATCTTCCTATATATTAAAATAATTCCTATATTAATTGAAAAAACATTTAATTGAGTTTTTTAAACATGTCTTTCATAAAAAAATGTTAAATTAATTATTATAATTTGATTGGTCGATGAATTTTTTTTTTTAGTTTTGGTTTGTTTAATTCAATTTAAAAAAGTAACCAGAAACCAATTTATTTCAGTTGTCAAACTAGCCAA
Organism: Eruca vesicaria subsp. sativa; assembly: GCA_932364175.1. Lineage (NCBI taxonomy): Eukaryota > Viridiplantae > Streptophyta > Magnoliopsida > Brassicales > Brassicaceae > Eruca > Eruca vesicaria. The sequence goes on from CAKOAT010368487.1 coordinate 919,014, forward strand.
ACAAGATTATAAGTATAAATATTTTCTTTTTGACAAATTCATTGTCAAATATAACCAATAATATAAACTTAAGTTGAGACATAATTTTAAAAAGAAATGGTCAAATATTTTATATCTTTTGAGCATTCAAAATTTGGAGTCATATTATATCATTCTCAATACAAAAGAAAATTTTAAATATATTGGAAGATTTTGTTTTATTTTATAGGATTTATAATCAGATACATATATATATATATATATATTTATCATTTAAAAAAAACTAAGATTATTGTTGACAAGTGACATTCAAGTTTTATAATTGTAACTTATTATATCGATTTACATTACAAAATATAAATAAATCCATGAAAAATTTCTATTTGAAATAAAGTTACCATTAGAGAGTTAAAGTATACATTTAGTGAAATATTTTCATGGTTTAAAATAAAAAAAAATTCATATAAAATGAAATTATAATTATCATATATATAGACTAGAATGTTAAACAAAAAATAAATCATTCTTAATGAGAGAGAATGTTAATCAGCCATAAATTTATCTAAGGGTTTATAAAGAATTTTAAAAATAATCATGTGAACTTAGCTTGAAAACCATATCAACTATATATAATATATGTGGTGTATCTTTTTAAAATTTATTGGAGTATTTCAATGACTAATTATAATGTTTCTGATTTTCCATTTGCGAATATTGGGTTATTTATGTTATAATCATGCATGTTTGTCGTTGATTAACCTACATGGTGAATGACTCTAAGCCATATTAGTCAAAGAAATTTATAACGTCCCGATCATCTATGGCTACTGAGCCAGCCACATCCGCCCTTTCGATCTGTGAACTCCATCTCGTCTGACGAGCGGTACATTAATTGTTACAAAGGTTTGAAATCATTGTTTACTGACTCTACAATTACCACTCGATCTTTTCCTATTTTTTGGCCTCATTCGCATGGTATCACAAATCACTTCCGATAGATCACCCATCATTTTACTACTCAAACCCAAGAACACTTAACTTTGAAGTTATAAACGGATGTGTGACAGAAAAGGTAAGTCAATTTTAGTGACATAGGTAACCAAATTAATTCTCTTAAATATTTCCATATATTACAACTCGGGATGTTACAGTTCACCTCCTCTCAAAGAACGCAACTTCCTTGTTGTGCCTCAAGACATGTCTCACAACGCCTCTGAGTCAGAACCGAGATGACTAATTAGCTTTGATACCAGTTGTAACATCCCAGCCACCCATAACTAATGGACCATGCACCCACGCTCGCTCACTCGGTCCGTGGGCCCCATCATATTTTAACGGTTGGTCTATTAATTTTTCCAAGGCCCGAAACTCGAAAGTCTTGTTTACGGACCCTACAATTACCACCGATCTTTTCATGTGCTTTGGCCTCACTCACACGGTATTGCGAATCACTTGCCAATAGATCACTCATCCTTTCATTACTCCAGGCCAAGCACACTTAACTTTGGAGTTATAAACAGATGTAAGACAAAAAAGGTAAGTCAATTTTGGTGACATATGTAGCTCAATTAATTCTCTTAAACCTTTTTATATATAATAACTCGGGATGTTACAAAAATTTTTCAGTATTATTATTTATATATTATTTTTAGCAAGTATTATTTTTGTAATTGTGTAATATTAACTGTAGAACAAATTATTAAAAAACTATTGAAACATCATCCGATTAAAAAAGAAGTGATTAAATATTTTACATTTGTTGAAAGTTTTAAAATTTAGAGTCATAATATATCTTTCTAAACACAAAATAATATTTTAATATATTTGAAGGTTTTTAATCATGGGAAATATAATCAAATAAATATATATCTTATATCACTTTAAAAACTAAGATTATGCTAACAAATGCATTCAAGTTTGTATAATTTATTTTTTATATCAGTTTAAATTATAAAATATAGAATGTTCTTCAGGAACACAAAAATATCATGAATGTTCATAATGAAAACTTATATATAAATTTACTTTAAATCTTAGTATTTATTAATCAATGCTAAGTTTGCTTAATTGATAGTTTTTTTTATAATCACTTTACTCCAAAACATTGGGTGCCGAATAGAGGAAACTACCATACTTGATAGATTCAGATATAAAACAAATATCATTTTTTCATTGATGTACATGATTGATCAATTAAAAAAAAAAACAAATCTGAGAGAAATTTGATTTTTCCCATGTTAAATAGATAAGAATTCCCGAAAATAGATGATAATAAGCTCAAAATACAAAACATTACGACCAAATATCTAAAATCATAAGAACAATTTGTTACTACCAAAAATACAAGAAATAACAAATTAGTTCAAGAAAAAACACCAAAAAGGCATATTTTATTTGATTATATATTGTAATCGACATCTCTAACGATAAATTATTCTTATTAAGACACTCCATGAAATTTACTCTATTAAAATAGAATCATTGTTATAACATGAAAACAGAGCCGTTTAAAAAAAAAGACTGTACAAAATTATTATAGATGGACCAATTCATTAGTAACTTAACAAATAAGTGAAATATATATTTAGACATATATCTTATATTTTCTTTCTCTAGCCAATTATTTATAATCCTAATTTTGTGTTTCATTACCACTTATTTATACCAATATTTTAAAGATTTGTTTTCAAATATTATACCAACATTACAATAATGTAATCGCCATCCTACACTATTCTAAATTTAATTAAAATATTTATTAACGGATTAAGTTGATGAATACGAATGTTTTGTTTCTTAGTTGTCTGATTAATGAAAATCTTGGAATTTATTAATCAATGATAAATTTTCTTAATTGATAGTTTTTTTTTTGTAATCACTTTACCCCAAATCATTGGGTGACGAATGGAAAGGAAACTACCATACTTGATAGATTCAGATATTAAAAAATATCATCTTTTCCTTATGTGCATGATTGATAAATTAAAAAAAAAAATCAAATATGAGAGAAACTTGATTTTTTCTCATGTTAAATAGATAAGATTTGACGAAAATAGATGATAATAAGTTCAGAATATACAACATTGCGACCAAATATCTAAAATCATAAGAAAATTGTTACTACAAAAAAATAAAAGAAAACAAAACAAGCACCAAAATAAAAGGCATATTTTATTTGATTACATTATGGTAATTGATATCTCTACCGATAAATTATCCATTTATTAAGACACTCCTTAAAATTTATACTAATAAAATAGAGTCTTTTTTATAACATTAAAATAGAAACATTTAAAAAAGCACTGTACCAAATTATTATAGATGGACCAATTCGTTAGTAACTTAACAAATAAGGTGAAATATATATTTAGACATATATCTTATATTCCCTCCGTTTCAAAAAGATATACATTCTAAAAAAAATATGTGTTTCAAAAAGATATATATTTTAGATTTTCAAAGCATTTTGGTCAACTAATAATGGAAAATTGTGAATTCAAAAACCATTTATGGCATTTTAAAAAAATCTTATTGGTTTAAAAATATAGAAAACATAAAATTACAAAAAATTATGCATTAATAACTAAGTTTTAAGTGTTTTCTTAATAAGTGTGAAAATCTTAAAACATCTATTATTTTGAAAGAGGGAGTAATTTATTTCTCTAGCCAATTATTTAGCTTCCTAATTTTGTGTTTCATTACCAACTATTTATACAAATATTTTAAAGATTTGTTTTCAAATATTATACCAACATTACGTTAATGTAATCATGTCATCCTACACGTTACATATTACTTTGGGTTTAACATAAACATCCTCAAGTATTAATCAGTCACGTTTATGCTTAGATAATATTTCCTATATATTAAAAAAATTCTTATATATTAACTGAAAAGTCTTTTAATTGAATTTTGTAAATATATCATTCATGTATGAATTGTTAAATTAATTTTTTATAATTTGATTGGTTGATAATTTTTTTCAGTTTTGATTTGTTTAACTTAATTTAAAAAATAACAAGAAACCAACTTATATCAGTTGCCATACTAGCCAAACAAGATTATAAATAAATATATCTTTTGACAAATTTAGTGTCAAACATAACCAGTAATATAAACTTAACTTGAAACATATGAATTAAATACGATTTTTTAAAAACGCTCAAATATTTTATATCTTTTGAGCATTCAAAATTTAGAGTCATATTATATCATTCTAAATACAAAAGAAAAAAATGAATATATTGGAAGATTTTGTTTTATTTCATTGGATATATAATCAGATACATATATATATCTTATATCATTTTTAAAGATTATTTTTAACAAATACATTCAAGTTTGTATAATTGTAACTTATTATATAAATTTACGTTAAAAAATATAAATAAATCCATAAAATTTCTATTTAAAGTAAAAATTACTATTAGAGAGTTAAAGTATACATTTAGCAAAATATATATTTTTTTTTTAACAACGAAAGGCTGATCTATTACTCAAGCTTGAGGTGGTCTGAGAATCCAGACCGGAATAGAACAACCAACATACATCAGATCACGGTAGAAGGATCGGACAGTCTTAGCTAATTGATCAGCCACAACATTTTGAGACCTAGGTACATAAACGATCTTGAAATCTAGGAAACAAATTTTTAGTGTCAAAAGTCTCTCCAGTTCCGCGAAAAGCTTGGCCATCGATGGGGGTTTGTGAGCATCGCTATGAATTCCTTGCAATCCGTCCCAAAGCTCTGACATGGCGAATGTTGAAGCATATTCTCCATTGCCAACCGCAGTGCTTCCAGCTCAGAATGCAAAGCCGACTCCACCCTGCTAACATTACGTAAACCCATCAACTGACTGTTTCCCATGCTGTCCTTCCAATCCCAGCCACAACCTGAGAATTGATCTGTAGAGGTCCAAGAACCGTCTATCATGCAAATATCTCGTAGGTATATCGCCTGACGTTCAGCATCTATGTTTTCTTGTGATGTCACAATTTCCTGCTCATTGGCTTGGAACCAGGCAAGACACTCACTCTCCGCATACTGGGCTAGTTCCAGAGGGTCCCTATCAATTCCTCTGAACAACTTATCATTCTGAGCCTTCCAAATGTACCATATTAGCCAAGGATAAGGGTCTCTGTTTAATTATGGCTCAGTTATGTCCTTCTTCCTCCAAAATAGGTAATCCATATTTGCATATGTGCTCTGCAGAGGGAATAGAGTTGAGCTGGTGGGTATAGATGCTAAGGCCCACACCTGTGGTGTCGGTGGGCATTGAAAGATTGCATGTGCAATTGTTTCTTCCGGTTCTCCGCATCGTGGGCAAAAATTATCACATCTTATGTGTCTATGATTCAAAGCACTCGTAACAGTCACATGCACTGTTATAATCTGCCACATAAGATGTCACATCTTCGGGGGGTGCTTTAACCTTCCAAACGTGTGCTTGAAGTTTTGTAATGCTAGGTTCTCCCACTATATTATCCTCCTCCTTCATCAATATATTTCAAGCGACTTAATAGCCTGACTTGACTGTGTACTGTCCATTCCTGGTGTAACTTCAGCAATGCGTGTCTCTGTAATGTGTTGAACTAATAGCCATACTCCTTATGAGAGGTATGTCAGCAGCGTCAACATAATTCGCCAGCCGATCCAGATCCCAAGACTTTGTTTCTTGATTGATAAGATCACTCACTCTCATGTTCGGATGTAAAACCGGAGAAGATGCATGCGTTGGCCTCGTTGGGATATTTCAACAAACCATATCAACTATATTTTTATGTAAAACCGGAGCAAAATATTTTTATGGTTCAATCTGACACAAGTTTACATATAAAATGAAAATTCTAATGAGCTATTTCAACAAACCATATCAACTATATATATGTACTGTATCTACTTTCTAATTTATCAGAGCTTTTTCAACGACTATTTTCTATAATGTCTCTGATTATTCATTCGCCAATATTGGGTTATTTGTATTAAAACCATGCATGTTTTCCTTCCATTAACCTACATAGTGAATGATTCCAAGCCATATTAGTTGAAGAAATTATTTTGTGATTTTAGTATTTATTATCATTTATATATATTTTTAGCAAGTATTATTTTTGTAACCATGTAATATTAATATTAATTGTAGCAAAAACTATTAAAAACTATTGAAACATTCGCTTAAAAAAAAGAAGTATTCAAATATTTTACATCTGTTGAGAACTTCAAAATTTAGAGTAATAATATATATTTCTACGAAAAAATAAAATTTTAATATATTTGAAGGTTTTTTATTTATAGGAAATATAGTCAAATACATGTATATCTTATATCATTTAAAAAAAAACTAAGACTATGTTAACAATTGCATTCAAGTTTGTATAATTGAATTTTTTTATATCAGTTTTTATAAAATATAAAATGGTCTTCATGAACACAAAAATATCATGAATGTTCTTAATGGAAACTTTTATATCACTTTACGTTAAAATTTAGGAGTTCTCCTGCATGTTAAAAAAACCGCATTCTTCTTGAAAAAGAACGTTAATCATCCATATACTTATTTAAAATATTTATACTTTAAGTATTTAAAATAAGCATGAAAAATTAACTTACAAACCATATCTAATATATCTATGTGGTGTGTCTACATTTTTATTTTAATGTATTTCACTGATCATTTTTATAATTTTTTCGAGCTCTACATTAGTCACAATTATTGGACTATTTATTTCATATTTTTGCATGTTTGTTTCAAATAGCCAACATGGTAAATAACTCTATTCCATATTTGCCAAAAAAAAAAAAATCGGATTTCAGAAATTATTAACATGTACATATTATTTTTAGCAAATATTATTTTGGTAATAATGTACTTTTAATTTAGAAAATATGTAAATATGTGTGAATTTCATCTAATTGATTGATATTTAAAATTGAAATAAAACATTTCAAAACTACATAAAATATAAATTTGATCAGAATATAAAATGATAATAGTTAGAGCATATATTAACTACTTTACTATGGTTGTTGTAAAAATCTAATAAAATATTAAAAATGTATACTTATACTTTTAAATACTTAAGTATAAAATTTGTTAATCTGTTTGTTTTCAAAATATCTGAAACAATTATATTCAATTTTTTAAAAATAAATTACAATTACCTATATCATAAAAATTATTATGTATATTAAAATTTTAGAACTATTTTATTCGCGAATAATCATGTTATATACAGTAACCGGTTTACAATTATTAAAGTTTACATTAACATAGGCATAACGGGATAATTAAATCTTACCAGATTCGATTTATGTTCATTTAACATAGAACATTCTCATGAGCACACATTGCCTATTCTAACCTACCACGACCATGTATACTTTTATAATAGACTAACCATCTTTTATATGGTTTTCTAATAAAGATATGTATATGATATAACTTACATAATGAACAGAAAATACGAATTCATTGAAATACTTTTCATTGCTATTTTCTGTTAATTTTTTCTTGAACCGAAGAGTCAATATACATTTAAAACCAATTTTTTTGCATCTACATTATTAAAACTGAAGTATATTTTGGTACTGTTTCGAAATAAGAATAATAAGATAAATGAGAATTGTTTGGAAACATGGATAGCATATTAAGTACTTCATTTTATTTGCATATTTAGTCATTACATTTAGAATAAATTAAATATTTTTCTTTTGTATTTCTTTTTATTTACAGATTTTGCATTGTATTTAAAATCAATTTAAATTAATTAATTACAATCTTTCCTTGTGATGAAAATAAAAACACAAACTGAAATATATATATATATTATATATCATATAAAATAATTTTTAAATATAATATTATCTTATTTAATTTAGTCAAATATAAAACTAGAGTGAAATTTTCTAGAAAACATAATATCACAAAATTAATGAAAGCTCATAGAAATTAATGTAAAATTTTTATTTTTTAATATGTTGTTTCATTTTAAAATAAATTCACAAAAAACAACATTTTAATGTATGAATAGTACAATTACATCAAACTGTATCAAGTTATAAATTTTTAATGCAATATTATGTGTAAATACAAAAAAATATTATTAAACATTTTTATTATAAAATAATATATTTTACTCTATATGTAAGTTATAGAACATAAAAAATAATGTTTTAGAAATCAGCGATTTATGAGTTTACGTTGAACACAAGTTAAATCAGCATGGGAGTGCGGGTCAAGTTCTAGTGTTTATTAAACCAATAATAAACGAAATAATTTATGTGGTTTAAAAAGATATATCAATATGTATATTTGAGGTGTTGTGCTCATTTTTTAAAATATATCAATACAAAATACCTTTCTATCATATCAGATTGGTGGCATTGTAGATATATATAATATAGCTCAAAATTGTATTTGATAATAATCTGTTCTTATACCAAATCTAAATAATAATCACAGATAAGGGATAACTTGATTTACAATGGATATTATTATTATTCTTCATTTTAAAGAACTTCAATTTATTAATTAGATTGTAAACAAATTACACAAATACATACATAATAATTATACTTGATTTCAGTTGAGTTAATTGTTTTTTTTCTTTTGTAACTTTGTTCCGTTAATTGTTGAGTTGGTACTTTATGTATTTTCTCCAATATTGAATAATCTCTATAATATTATTTGAGAAGTCAGTTTCTCACGTGTCTTGCTCACGTTAACTTTCGTTATGGTTAATTACATAGATATCCTTAATGAATTTTTAGATTTTAAGATTATTATAATTATTATTTTTATTTAGTTTATCTTTTACCCTTTTCAAAATAACATATATAAAAAGGAAATATTTTTTAAAATTTTTTTAAAAAATTTAAAACGAAAAATATGTATATAATATGACTTTATTAAAAAGGAAAGTTCACAAAATAGTAATACCCCCATTAATATATATTTTTAAATAACATAAAATATATTTTAAAAATATTAAAAATATATATGATCATGAACATCCAAAAATTTATCAGTTACACTTTATTTTCTAATATTTGTTAGAAATCAACATATAATTTAATAAATTTTATGAAATACATGTATATTTAAGCGATAAATAAAACTAATTTGATTTGACTTAACTAAAACAAAGAGTAAATAGATTTTATGAAAATACATGTATATTAAAGCGATAAATAAAACTAATTTAACTTGACTTAACTAAAATAAAAAGTAGTTATACTTCAATTTTAATTTAAAAATATATTTAACTCAATATACTCACAACATGAATGACTCGACTAATCTAATTTATATCAAAAATTAAACAATTAACTACAATAAGAACATATAATTTTATAATAATAATAATAATAATCTATTTAATTTTATACATATCAACTAGAGGTTGACTCAAATTATATTAAAAAGAAAAATAAAATATTAAGCAATTACAATTTAATTATTTTGTAGAATTTATATATATTCATGAGACTTCAAAATATTATCATTATATTCATTTATTTAGTTTCTTTTTTACCTTTTTCAAAATAACATATATAATATAAAGGAAATATTTCTAAAATTTTAAAACAAATTTAAAAACGAAAATTTATGTATATAATATGACTTTATTAAAAAGGAAAGTTCACAAAATAGTATTATCCCATTAATATATGGTTTTAAATAACATAAAATATATTTTCAAAATATAAAAATATATATGTTCATGAACATCCAAAAATTTATCAGTTACACTTTATTTTCTACTATTTCTTTAGAAATCAACATATAATTTGATAAATATTATGAAAATACATGTATATTTAAGCGATAAATAAAACTAATTTGATTTGATTTAACTAAAATAAAGAGTAAATTAATATTATGAAAATACATGTATATTTAAGCGATAAATAAAACTAATTTAATTTGACTTAACTAAAATAAGAAGTAATTATACTTCAATTTTAATTTATAAATATATTTAATTCAATATACTCACAACATGAATGACTCGACTAATCTAATTTATATCTAAAATTAAAAATCTAACTACAATAAGAACATATAATTTTATAATAAGAATAATAATCTATTCAATTTTATACATATAAATTAGAGGTTGATTTAAATCATATTAAAAAGAAAAATAAAATATTAACAAATTACAATTTATTTTTTGTAGAATTTATATATATGCATGAGACTTCAAAATATTATCATTATATTCATTTATGTAATTTTGAATTAAACACTCCAGCTTATTATTTATTTCATTTTAATCCCAATATATATTAAGTTATACATAATTTAACTATAATATATTTACATATCTAAGACAATAACCAACCGAAATGAAAATAAGAAAATTAATCAAAGTTTTATTATATTTAGAATAAAACATATTATAGTTGAATTCAAAAAATAGATATTATCCAATATACTAAATTGATAACCAAACCGACGATTAATCCAAAAATAGTTAAACCGACAATAATGTATATATCCAAAGTCATATGTATAATTAGAATAATATAATATTTATTAATATAAATTATACATATAAATTGATTCAAAATTAAAATTAAATATCAAGAATTTATTATAAAATTTTACTTTTATGATATTCATATCTGTGCATGAGCAGAAAAATCAACTAGTATGTAAATACTTTCAAAGCATTGGGTGCCTATTAAACCCTTAAAAAAAAAAAAAAAAAAAAAAGCATTGGGTGCCTATTCTTAAAAAACGCAAAAAATTATGTGACAAGAGGACGCATGATGTGTTTTAACAGGTCACCTAATCCATCTTGACGGTCCGATCGGAGATTGTGATGTCACCTAAGGCTTTTGTAGGACGCGTTATTATCTGTAAAGCACATACCAAAATGTATAAAATGAATGAATCATCCATGATAATTGTTATTATAAAGTTAAGGTACGTGTATGCTATAAACACGACTTACAAATACATATATACTAGTTTGTGCATCAACAGATTTATGAAGATTATATTAGGTAGACCTGCACCATATCAAAGTATCTGAAGATATGATTCTGTTAGAATAATACAGTTTATGATACTATAAATCTGGATTATGTGATACTACTTGAGAGTTATGACATCTATAAATTTTCCTTTCGTCTCTTCCAGTTATGAAAAATGTATAAAAGCATTGCAGATCAATTCACCTTCACGTCATCACGTGTTTAGACGAACATCTTAAATTATAAGCTCAACATTCGGTAGTTCATTGCCTTTCACAGTTGACCTTTGCGTTTTCATTTATCCAGCTTGACCTCAACATCACGACAGAATAATAATATACCACAAGAATTAAATAAGTAATTAGTGACATTGACAATTATAAGTATAATAATCTTTTCCTTCATGTGTATGATTGATAAATTAAAAACAAATCAAATGAGAGAAACTTGATTTTTCTCATGTTAAATAGATAAGATTTGCCGAAAATAGATGATAATAAGTTCAGAATATACAACATTACGACCAAATATCTAAAATCATAAGAAAATTGTTACTACAAAAAATACAAGAAAAACAAAACAAGCACCAAAATAAAAGGCATATTTTATTTGATTATATTATGGTAATCGATATCTCTATCGATAAATTATCTATTAATTAAGACACTCTCCTTAAAATCTATACTATTAAAACATAGTCATTTTTATAACACTAAAGTAGAGCCGTTTAAAAAACACTATACAAAATTATTATAGATAGACCAATTCGTTAGTAACTTAAAAATAGAGTGAAATATATATTTAGACATATATCTTATATTTTATTTCTCTAGCCAATTATTTAGCTTCCTAATTTTGTGTTTCATTACCAATTATTTATACCAATATTTTGAAGATTTGTTTTCAAATATTATACCAACATAACGATAATGTAATCATGTCAACCTACACGTTACATATTACTTTGGGTTTAAGTTTAACATAAACATCCTCAAGTATTAATCAGTCGCGTTTATGCTTAGATAACATCTCCTATATATTAATTTTTTTTCTATATATTAACTTAAAATACTTTTAATTGAATTTTGTAAACATATTATTCATAGATGAATTGTTAAATTAATTGTTATAATTTCATTGGTTGATAAATTTTCAGTTTTGATTGTTTAATTTTATTTAAAAAAGTAACAAGAATCTAACTTATATTAGCTGCCAAACAAGATTATAAATAAAAATATCTTTTGACAAATTTAGTGTCAAACATAACCAGTAATATAAACTTAACTTGAAACATATCCTAAATACGATTTAAAAAAAAAAGCTCAAATATTTTATATCTTTTGAGCATTCAAAATTTAGAGTCATATTATATCATTCTAAATACAAACGAAAAATTGAATATATTGGAAGATTTTGTTTTATTTTATTGGATATATAATCAGATACATATATATCTTATATCATTTTTTAAAAAAGATTATTTTTAACAAATACATTCAAGTTTGTATAACTGTAACTTATTATATCAATTTACGTTACAAAATATAAATAAATCCATAAAATTTTTATTTAAAGTAAAAATTGCTATTAGAGAGTTAAAGTATACATTTATCAAAATATTATAACGGTTTAATCTAACACAAATTTTCATATAAATGAAAATTCTAATGAGCTATTTCAACAAACCATATCAACTATATATATATATATATATATATATATATATATATATATACTGTATCTACTTTCTAATTTATCAGAGCTATTTCAACGACTATTTTCTATAATGTCTCTGATTATTCATTCGCCAATATTGGGTTATTTATATTAAGACCATGCATGTTTTCCTTCCATTAACCTACATGGTGAATGACTCCAAGCCATATTAGTCGAAGAAATTATTTTGTGATTTTAGTATTTATTATCATTTATATATATCTTTAGAAAGCATTATTTTTGTAATCACGTAATATTAACTGTAGCAAACTATTAAAAACTATTAAAACATCCGCTTAAAAAAAGAAGTATTGAAATATTTTACATCTGTTGAGAATTTTAAAATTTAGAGTAATAATATATATATGTCTAGGACAAAATAAAATTTTAATATACTTGAAGGTTTTTTATTCATAGGAAATATAATCAAATACATGTATACCTTATACCATTTTAAAAAAAAACTAAGACTATGTTAACAAATGCATTCAAGTTTGTATAATTGAATTTTTTTATATCAGTTTTTATAAAATATAAAATGGTCTTCATGAACACAAAAATATCATGAATGTTCATAATGGAAACTTTATATCAGTTTACGTTAAAATTTAGGAGTTCTCTCCTGCATGTTAAAAAAAATTGCACTCTTCTTGAAAAAGAACGTTAATCAGCCATATACTTATTTAAAATATTTATACGTTAAATTTTGAAAATAAGCATGCGAAATTAACTTACAAACCATATCTAGTGTCTAAATTTTTAATTTAATGTATTGCACTCATCATTTTTATAATGTTTTCGAGCTCTACATTAGTCACAATGATTGGACTATTTATTTCATATTTTTGCATGTTTGTTTCAAATAGCCAACATGGTAAATAACTCTATGCCATATTTGCCAAAAAACTGTTTTCGGATTTCAGTAATTATTAACACGTACATATTATTTTTTAGCAAATATTATTATGGTAATTATGTACTTTTAATTTAGAAAATATTCAAAATATGTGTGAATTTCATCTAATTGATTGATATTTAGAATTGAAATCAAACATTTCAAAACAACATAAAATATAAATTCGATGAGAATGTAAAATGACAATAGTTAGAGCATATATTAACTACTTTACTAGGGTTGTTGATAAAAATAAAATAAAATACTAAAAATGTATACTTATACTTTTAAATACATAAGTATAAAATATATTAATCTGTTTGCTTTCAAAATATCTGAAATAATTACATTCAATTTTTTTTAAAAATAAATTACAATTATCAATATCATAAAAATTATTATGTATCTTAAATTTTAGAACTATTTTGTTCGTGAATAATCATGTTATATATACAGTAACCGATTACAATTATTAAAGTTTACATTAACATAGGCATAACAGGATAAATTAAATCTTACCAGATTCGATTTCTGTCCATTTAACATAGAACATTCTCATGAGCACACATTGCCTATTCTAACCTACCACGACCATGTACTTTTATAATAGACTAACCACTTTTATATGGTTTTCTAGTGAAGATATGTGTATGATATAACTTACATAATGAACAGAAAATACTAATTCATTGAAATACTTTTCATTGCTATGTTCTATTACTTTTTTCTTGAACCGAAGATTCGGTATACATTTAAAACCAATTTTTTTGCATCTATATTATTAAAACTGAAGTACATTTTGGTATTGTTTGGAAATAAGGATAGTAAGATAAATGAGAATTGTTTGGAAACATGGATATATAATATTTTATATTACAAAATAAAAAATTATACTCTATATGTAAGTTATAAAACATAAATATATATACATATATATATATATATATAATGTTTTATAAAACCAGCGATTTATGAGTTTACGTTGAACAAAAGTTAAATCAAACACCCGCACGGAAATGCGGATCAAATTTTAGTGCATATTAAACCAATAATAACAAAATAATTTATGTGTTTAAAAAGATATATCAATATGTATATTTGAGGTGTTGTAGTGTTGTACTCATTTTTAAAAATATATCAATACAAAATACCTTTCTATCATATCAGGTTGCTGGCATTGTGGATATATATATAGCTCAAAATTATATTTGATAATAATCTATTTCTTATACCAAATCTAAATAATAATCACAGATAAGTGATAACTTGATTTATAATGGATATTATTATTCTTTATTTTATAGAACTTAAATTTATTATTTAGATTATAAACAAGTTACACAAATACATGCATAATAATAATACTTGATTTCAGTTGAGTTAATTTTTTTTTCTTTTGTAACTTTGTTGAGTTAATTGTTGAGTTGGTAGTTTATGTATTTTCTCCAATGTATTGAATAATATGTAAATACTTTCAAAGCATTGGGTGCCTAAACTCAAAAATTATGTAACAAGAGGACGCATGATGTGATGTCACCTAATCTATCTTGAGGGTCCGATCGGAGATTGTGATGTCACCTAAGGCTTTTGTAGGACGCGTTATTATCTCTGTAAAGCACATACCAAAATGTATAAATGAATGAATCATCCATGATAATTGCTATTACGAAATCAAGGTACGTGTGTGCTATAAACACGTCTTACAAATATATACTAGTTTATGCATCAACAGATTTATGAAGATTATATTAGGTAGACATGCACCATATTAAAGTATCTGAAGATATGATTCTGTTAGAATAATACAGTTTATGATACTATAAGTCTGGATTATGTGATACTACTTAATAGTTATGACATCTATGAATTTTCCTTTCGTCTCTTCCAGTTATGAAAAATGTATAAAAGCATTGCAGGTCAATTCACCTTCACGTCATCACGTGTTTAGACGAACATCTTAAATTATAAGCTCAACATTCGGTACGTAGTTCATTGCCATTCACAGTTGACCTTTGCGTTTTCATTTATCCAGCTTGACCTCAAACATCACGACAGAAATAATAATATACCACAAGAATTAAATAAGTAATTAGTGACATTGACAATTATAAGTATAATGAATGACATTTGACAATCTAACACTACTAAAAGCCCTTATTCTAGAGTTATAAGAGTGTTCACGTATGCAAATTAATTCAACCAATAAATCGATAACGACAATGCGATGTAACGTTGTACAGTGGTGCATATATAAATATAAGCATGAACTCTTCTTTTATAGTATTTTCTTAGCGACGTTGGTTGTTCTATTCCGGCATGTATTCCCAGACCACCTCAAGTTCCTTGAATAATAGATCAGCTGTTTGATGTAAAAAAAAAAAAAAAAAGTATTTTCTTAGCGTAAGTGTTTAAAAGAGAAAAAGCAAGTGTGAACTCATGCAACTCGAGTATGTAGAAACTGTAATTAAATAAACATCATATAATAATAAAGATTTTGTAGAGATTTTCAATTAACTAATACTATTTCGGACTAGGTATGTGTACCTAACCATTTCCCTTTTAAAATCTGAAACATCTAGGATTTGTCAAGTTTAATAGACAAAGCCATATACAACAACTAACACCATCAAAATATTTATTACGAAACCAAAAAAAAAAGAGACAAGAATTTATCCCTAAAAATCCTGAGCATGATCATCTACAAATTCTATATAAGTTAAGAACATCACACTCGTGTACAATAAAAACTAATAAGATCACTAGCTGATTTTCAGTCTTTAATCTTGAACAAGATCTTTGTGTTTGGTGGTTTGTGTCCAAATCGATTTTGAAATTAAGATTCTATATAACCCGTGAATAAGAGTGCTGTAAGTAACTGCATCCGTAACTAATCCTGTTGTTAGTTTGAAAAAAAAAACTAATCCTATTGTAGACATCTCACGGAGAAGTTTAATCACATCATCGACCCTCTTAGCCCTACAACATCCGTCTATTAGGATATTAATTGTAAGTGACAACATTAGAAGAGCAGCTAGCACTTGCTAATACCATTAAATCAAACATTTTAATTTGTATCTTCAAGAGTCAAGACGATTATGCTTGCATCTCATTGTATGTGAATTGTGAACGTATCAGGAATCCCCTACAGAACATCTCATCGTATCAGTTTCAAAAAAAAAAAAAATCTCATCGTATCGTATTAGTCTCTGTTAATTGGTCTTGAAAATGAAGGCAAAGACGCGTTCGTGTATCTGTAAAAGTTTGTTTCTCTCAATACGCGTTAGTATACAGTTTTACAAAAGCCATATAATTAATTTGAATATCTGACATTTTTATTCTGCTTGTTTGCGATAATAATTTCGTTTTACTGTTCAAACTTTGACATTTCTCCGTCTCTATATCACTCAACAGCTTTTGTCACTACCATTTGCAATTTTCTCCATCCACAAAAGACTTATCCTTCCTCATGGCTTCTCCCTCTTCTTCTTCTTCTCGGCCACAGACATGGACATACCGCGTCTTCACGAGCTTTCATGGACCAGACGTCCGTAAAACCTTTCTGAGTCATTTACGCAAACAGTTCAACACCAACGGAATCTCGATGTTTGATGATCAAGAGATTGAGAGAGGCCAAACCATTGCCCCTGAACTCATACGAGCCATTAGGGAATCGAGGATCTCGATCGTGGTGCTCTCGAAGTACTATGCCTCTTCCAGCTGGTGTTTAGATGAACTGGTAGAGATTTTCAAGTGCAAGAAAGATAATAACCAAATGGTGATGACGATCTTGTACGATGGAGTAGATCCATCTGATGTGCGGAAACAAACAGGATATTTTGGGGAAGTTTTCAAGAATACTTGTGCTGGTAAAACCGAAGAGGAGAGGCGTAAATGGAGCCAAGCTTTGACCGATGCTGGTAACATAGCCGGTGAACACTTCCTTAACTGGTACATTTACTTTCCCACAAGTAATTTTCTTTCTGTAAAAGATCTACAATTTCTGTATTATGTTTTTGTTAATCTTTTACAAAGAGACATCAGGAAAACGTATACAAAATCCTAAAATTAATAAAAAAAATATTTACAATCTTAATCCACAACTGTTATGTAATTTCAATATATTCCAATATCTTTTTAAATTGGAGCATAGAGATCCCGAATGCTTAATTTAGACAAGATCGCTTAAAAAGATGTCTTCTAAACGTTTTCATAAAGATATCTGCTAATTAATCTGTTGTTGGTACACAATTCGTTCGTAAATCCTTGTTTATATATCATTCCTAATAAAGTGATAATCTGACTTCATATATTTAGTGTTCTCATGAAACACAAAATTAGCTGCAATGTGAAGAGTAAATTTACTATCACAATTCATATCCATAGCACCTGAGTATATAATATCCATAGATGATAACACACCTTTAATCCAATTCAACTCTTTTAATGCAATAACTTTAGTTCTATATTCTGTTTCAGCTGACAAAAAAGCTACCACATTCTACCTTCTTTGACCTCCAAGATATGGGGAAGATTCCAATTGTACTAACCAACCATTCAAAGACTTCCTGGTAATTGGACAACCAGACCAGTCTGAATCACACTTCGCTGTGAGATGAAAATTGCAATCATCTTTCAGTAAAATTCCCATTGCAAGACACCTTTTCAAATAGCAAACAACTCTCAGTGCTGCTAACCAGTGATCCTCTCTTGTTTTTTGCATAAACTGAGACAAAATGTGAACAGGCTGCGCAATATCAGGTCTAGTAACAACCAATTAGATCAATCTCCTAACCAATTTTTGATAGTTCTCTGGATCATCAAGTGCCTTCTCTTCAAACCATCATAACTGTTAGTTCGGTTCTATGGGGCATTCTACATGTCTACCACCAAGCAACCCAACATCATAAATAAAATCCAATACATACTTTCTTTGGGACAAATATATATCTTCTTACTGCGTGCAACTTCTATTCCTCGAAAATACTTAAGTTTTCCCAAATCTTACATATAAAAACAACCACTCAGATATCCCTTGAACTCCTTAATAACTTCTGGTGAGTTTCATGTTATCACCAGATCATCAACATATACTAGAACATACAACTAAACTTTAGCATTCACTAGTGAAAACAGTGAATAATCTGACTTACTCTGTGTAAAACCAAACTTCAAAATCGCATCTGAAAGCTTGGCAAACCAACACTTTGGAGCTTGTTTCGAACCATACAAAGATTTGTGCAACCTACACACAATTCCCTTTGTAGAAGCACTGAATCTTGAGGTAGTATTATATACAATTATTTCTTCAAGTCTCCATGAAAAAATACATTGTGTACATCCATCTGATGAAGTTCCCATGTCTTTTGTACAACAACCTGGGAACCAACCAAATGGTATTCATTTTTACCACATGAGTAAACGTTTCTTTGTAATAAACTCCTTCTTCTTGTTGATTACAGAAGCTACGAGTCTATCCTTATACCTTTCAATTGATCCATCTGCATTATATTTTATTATGAATACCCACTTGCATTGAATAACCCACTTGTCATAAGGCAAAAATTCAGTTAACCATGTCTTATTCTTCTCTTGAGCCTCAATCTCAACTGTCATTGCTTCTCGCCAGCTTGGATATTTCATTGCTTCATAAAATGTCTTTGGCACAGTCCATGCAGTAACACTAGCCAAAAACCTTCCATGTGACTCAGAAAATCTATCACAATTCACAAAGTTCTCAATTCCGTATTCTAAATTTCCATCTGGATTCACAGTAGATAAACACATAGGAACATGAACCATTGTGTTAACCACGTAATCATGTAACCTGACAAAAGCTTATTTCTTTCTCATACCCCCTCCTAACGTTGTATATTATTCAGCAGTCTCCACATGTGTTTCTCCTGTAGGTTTGGATTGTGTTTCTGTCTCACCATGGATCACAACTACAGGCTCGGGTTGTGTCCTACACTCTACTTCATTCTCAGTTGCTTCCTCTGACACAATTATTGGTTGTTGCACATCATTTTCAACAACTCTTGTGACTTCTTCTGGCACTATGTCACATACTATATCACTTATCTCAACAACTTCTTCAACTCTTCTTTCAAGTCCAAACTCATCCATAAAACGAAAAATATGACTCGTTCCATCATGTATAAGCACACTTGATTCTCTCTGAGCTTCGAAGAAGGGAAATTTATCTTTGATGAAAAATACATCTTGAGAGACAAATTCCTTTTTTTTTGTTTCTAAATCCAACATAGTTCACCATTTCTTCGCATAAGGGTAAACGATAAAGACACATTTTCTACTACGGCTAGAAACTTGTCGCCATGACGCTTCTGATTATGAGCATATGTGAGGCATACAAAAATCCTTATATCGTTATATGTAGGATCTTTCCCAAACAAAATCTCATTAGGGCTTCTTCCCTTGTATATCTAAATGTGATGACCTAACACACAGTGACCCCAAAATTCTATAGGCAAACTCCCTTGAAACCTCAAAACTCGTGCCACGTTCAGTATATGCCTATGTTTCCTCTCTCAACTCTTCCATTCTTCTATTAGCCAAACAAAACTCAACAAACCCAAATAATCTCGAAATCAAATCACATATCTCAAAAGCAACAAACCCAAAATCGATGAACAATACTATATGAATAGTAACCGATGAACAAAGTTCCATCACGAACAATACCTGATGAATAATTTGCCGTGAACAGTACCCGATGAATAAACGCTGTAAATAGACTTGATGAACAGAATCGATGAATAGTATCCTATGAACAGTACTGTCATAATCAATAATCGCTTTCCGCAAATTTAATGAATAAAAAATCCAAACTTTGATCTGATATCATAAAAGATCTGGAATTTCTGTAATATTTCTTGTTAATCTTTTTACAAAGAGACATCAAGAATGCATATACAAAGCCTAAAAAGAAATATTTACAATCTTTATTTACAACTATTGTATAATTGCAGTATATGCCAATATTCTGAATCTAAGAGGTCTAATTGAGTTCTGAATGTTCATGCGTAACTTTATTAAAAAAAAAAGACTCGGATGTCTTTTTATATACCCCTATAACTAAAACTCTATATTAGCTTACCACTAATAATCTATCTTCTATACGTTATTGTGAAGTTATTTTGACACATGCCATCTTTACAATCATTTTCACTTAAAAATGATTTGACATAGTAGAAAAGATGACACGCTTTATTGTTACACGTGACATGGACAACTATATTTAATGTAAATTTTTATTTTTGGTAAACTTTTTAGAATATGGTAATAGCTAATATATCATTAAAATAAATATATTCAAATATTTCATTAAATAATATAATAATAAAATTATCAAATATTTAAAAATTTAAAGTATTATTTAAATAAATCTTTATAATCATACTTAACAAGATTTTCAAAATTTTATACAATATTTTTTTAAATTATATTTTTAATCTTAATATCATTTGTTTCTTTTTGATATCTACAAATGCTAGAAATATGTTTAGTTTTATATTATGATAATTAGAAAATATTTATATCATTTATATTTTATTTGATCAAGTTCATTTTGTATATCCTAACCCAAAGAAATAAATAAAAATCTCTCTAAACTTATAATTTTAAATATATATATATATATTTTCAATATAGTTTTAAATAAATCAAATTATTTATTTTATGGTTAACTAAATCAATATTTACATAATTAACTAAATCAGTATTTATATTACATTATTGATATAATAATAATTAAATCCTAAAAACTATTTTATTTAGAATAAAATTCAAATTAAAAAATTTATCGCTGCACATGGTGTATGAAAAACACCTAGACGCTAACTAGTGATCATTAAAACAAAAATATGGATGAGTAGGAAACAAATGATCAGGAACAAAAATAAAAAGAATGAAAATGAATATTTATTACTTTTGTTCCATATCGATTTTGATAAAGAATGTTTTTCTTCTAAATTCCTTACAATTTAGGGAATGATAAGGAATCATACACATCAAAAGTTTCTCATAAATGGTGTATTTTATAAGGAATCTAATTATTCCCCTTGAATACCAAGATTACCATTTAGGCCCCTAGTAATCTATATTATTAGGAAACTGAAGTACAAATATAACTTAAGACTTATTTCAACAAGTTACTGCGCTAATTTTCTTTCCATTTTACACTCAATTAAACAACTTCATTAATTATATTACGATAACAATACATAACATCATTAATTATCTTACTAAAATAACTATGCCGATTTTTATTTATTAGTTAATCAATATTAACTTTTTACCAGTTATAAAAGTAAAAATGTAAAATAATCTGGTTTTCCATCCATCTATCTATATTACTAAAAGTGAAGTACTAATAGAATTTAGCATTCTTTAATCAAGTTATTACATTAATTTTCTTTCCATTTTCAACTCAGTTAACAACTTCCACCCATTATATTACCATAACATTTCGTCACATCATTAATTATATTACTATAATAATAATGCATATTTTTATTTATTAGTCGAATTAACTTCATGCCAATTATAAAAATTGAAACATATAAAATAATCGGGTTTTCCATATGGTTAAAAGCTTGTGTAATCTGTTTTACTAAAACTTTTTTTTTCTTAATTTTAATCCATAAAAAATTACGTAGCCAAACAAATTTGTTTTGTTATATTATTCTCTAGCCAGAATATTCTCTAATCATTTTTACAATAAAATTAAACAGATTTATTTAAAATGTAACATACATACTCAATATTTATATTCATGTATATTTTTATTTCATTTCATATATAAAGTATAAACTATAAATATTTTATTCAAACATATAAAACTATTTTTCAAATATATGTTATACAATTTTTTTATTATTATTGACACATATATTAAATTATAAAAATATAAAAATTTATTTTAATTTAATATTTCCTAAAAAATTAAAACATAGTAGACAATTTATTTGGCTTATAAAAACGTAAAGACATATCTATTTATTCTATTCAAACAAGTGAATTTTATTTGACATAAACTATTTTATCTTGGAACGATTGGTTTATTAATGTACATAAACATAATAATTGATATGTTAATTTATAAATAAATACATCAAAAATGGTTAGTCTAACTAAAAATTACTAACTAAGGAATATGTTATATCATTTTGATTGGTTTAGTATCCAACCAAAATATGTGTAACCATCAAATTACAGATAATTAAAAACGGTTGATCTATTATAAATGTTATACACTAAAAAAAAAAAAAATAAACATCCATATAGATGCATATCTGTGTTACTATTACATTTTGTGTTATTTCAAATATTTATACTATTAAAATAAACATTCGTGTGGGTCTACTGTTCAACCGAGAGAGATGTTGTTAATCCTATGATTTTTCCTTTCCTGTTCCTTGTTAGTTACACTAATGTGGTTTTTCCTTGGCCAATAGAATATGCAAATCACTTTCGCATCTGACTTCTTATAAGCACAGTGATTTTTTCTCTCCTTTTAGGGGCAACGAATCCGAGATGATTGAAAAGATTGCTAGAGATGTTTCAAACAAACTAAATGCTTCAACTATCTCTAACGATTTTGAAGACATGGTGGGTATTGAAGCACACTTGAAGAAGATGCAGTCTTTGTTACATTTAGATGATGAGGATGGAATGATGATAGTTGGAATCTGTGGCCCTGCTGGCATTGGTAAGACTACCATTGCCAGAGCTTTACATTATCGACTCTCTAGCACTTTCCAGCTTTCTTGTTTTGTGGAGAATCTTAGAGGAAGCTGTAACAGTGGTCTTGACGAGTATGAATTGAAGCTGCGTTTACAAGAGCTACTTCTTTCAAAGACTCTAAACGAAAATGATATAAAGATAAAGCATTTAGGTGCGATACCGGAAAGGCTATCTTACCAAAAAGTTCTTATCATTCTTGATGATGTGGACGATCTGCAGCAGCTTGAGGCTTTGGCTAATGACACTAACTGGTTTGGTCATGGAAGCAGGATTATCGTAACCACAGAAGATCAAGAGCTTCTGGAGCAACATGGTATCTACAATACATACCATGTGGACTTTCCAACTATAGAAGAGGCTAGTACAATCCTCCGTAGATATGCCTTTAAAGGGAACTTGGCACCATATGGTTTTCAAAAGCTTGTCAAAAGAGCAACAGAGCTTTGTAGTAACCTTCCATTGGGTCTCCGTGTCATAGGTTCAAATTTACGTGGAAAGAACGAAGATGATTGGGAGAGTATGTTGCATCGGCTACAAAACAGCAGTATAACAAAGATCGATGCAATACTAAGAGTTGGATTCGACAGTTTGCATGAGAACGATCAATCTCTATTTCTCCTCATTGCAGTCTTCTTTAACTACAAGGACCATGGTCATGTGAAAGCAATGCTTGCTGACAGTAACTTGGATGTAAGACTTGGGTTGAAAACCCTCGCCTATAAATCTCTCATACAGTTATCGACCAAAGGAGAAATAGTGATGCACAAGTTACTACGACAAGTGGGTATACAAGCAATTCAAAGACAAGAGCCTTGGAAACGCCAAATCCTAATTGATATTAATGATATTCCCGAGGTCCTTGAGAATGATTTTGTAAGTTTGTTTTTCTTCATATTTGGGATGAGTGCGTTAAACCGGATCTTTAGGCAAAGCTCCGCAGATCTTACCTATTGTTCTAACATAATTTCTTCTATTTTGAATTTTATTTAGGGTATTAGAAGTTTGATGGGGATATGTTTTGATATATCTACTATCAAAGACAGTATAGCAATAGGCCTAAAAGCTTCGAAAAGAATGTGCAATCTTCAATTTCTCAAGATCTACAACTCAAGACTGGATAAAAATGTTAGAATGCATCTACTCAAGGACATGGATTTTCCACCTCGCCTGAAGTTATTACATTGGGAGGAATATCCACGAACGTGTCTTCCTCAGACATTTAGGCCGGAAAATCTTGTGGAACTCAATTTAAAAAATAGCAAGCTCAAACATTTGTGGAAAGGAACCCAGGTTTGTTTTTAGTATTCTTTACGGACCTGACTTTCTTGCACCCTTTATATTTGTTTATGAAAAATCAAGAAAATAATAACCGCAATTTGATTTACTTTTTGCTCCAATTTTTTTTTTTAAATAAAAAAAAACATGTATTTTTATTTAAAAAATTCAAACAAAAATCAGTTATCCATTAAGTAATTTTGTAAGTAAATTTTTATGCACAAACCAATAAACTAAAGGAATGTATTTATATGCATTAACATATTATTTTGTTTAGATTTGTAAGTAATTTTATATGCATGAACCAAGAAACTATAAAAGTATGTAATTCAATCATCATTTCCGTGAACATTCTTATGTTATTGTGCTGTTTTACATTCAACCAATAATGACTATTTTTCGTACTTACTCATCATGTGTTGATTTTTTTGTTTTGCTGTGTTGTTTCATATTCAGCCACTTGAAAATCTCAAGAAGCTGATTTTGACAGCGTCGTATAATTTGGAGAAACTCCCGGATCTTGCAAATGCTACAAATCTCGAGATTTTGGATGTGGGAGCATGTCGGAGTTTGGTAGAGATTCATTCCTCTGTTGGAACTCTTCATAAACTGGAGACCTTGGAGATGCTCTTTTGTAGAAATCTACAAGTTGTTCCGAGTCTCTTCAACTTGGCATCTCTTCAAACATTCTCGATAGTGGGATGCGACCGATTGAGGAAACTGCCGGATATTTCCACAACCATCACAAGCCTCTCAATCACAGACACGATGTTAGAAGAATTTACTGCATCAGTTAGTCTCTGGTCTCGTCTTGAGGCTCTCGATATATATGGAAGTGTATTTGGAAGTGTCCTTCGACATAATTTTTTTTGGACACAGCCATATCTGGCAAGATTGACACAGAAGAGAAGTGGCGCAGATACTGAGAGAATTCTAGATAATTGGTTGAAAAATCTTCATGGGTTGAAAAGTCTTTGTATAATTGGATGTCCAAAACTTGCATCACTGCCAGAGCTTCCTGGGTCTCTCAAATATCTATGCGTATGGAATTGTGAATCACTGGAGACACTAGCACCTTTCCCTTACGACTCTCAGATTAGATTTTTCTATTTCGGCAACTGCTTCAAATTGGGTCCAGAAGCAAGGAGAACAATTATCCAGCAGCCATCTTGTTTTGCATGCATACCTGGAAGAGATATACCTGCAGAGTTCAATCACAGGACTATAGGAAACTCCTTGACCATCAGTTCAAAGACCGGCATGTTTAAAATATGTGTCAAGGTTTCCCCTGAATCAAAGATGGAAAAGTATAACTCTATAGACTTAATGTGTTGCGTAAGCAAAAATGGTTGCCCCACGGATACTCTCATATTCCCTCTTCTCTTTGGAGTCCAATCAGAACATCTGGCTATATTTCTCTCCTTTGGTGTTTGGCTAGACGAACAGTACAGCGAGATATTGTTCGAATTCAGCAGCTCATCCCAAGATTTCGAAATTATTGAATGTGGTGTCCTGGTTTTGTTGGACACTATCGACTCAATGTTACAGACGAATATTGGTAGGATCCTTCTTGAGTATGAAAGAATTGTTAGAAGTTCACGAGGAAAGTCTTTCTAATGTGAGCTTTGAGTTGGATGAATCACGAGTACAGAGCATTGAGGATTTGCATGGGAGCCTTGAGAATGATGCATCACGAGTAGAGACCGATGATGATTTGCTAGGTTTATTTGCTCTCACTTTTTTTTCCATCGGTTTTTGATTCCACGTTTTTTTTATTTTCTTTTCTTTCTTGAGAATGTGATTATTTCACATCATTGTTTTCCTTTGAGATTTGATTACAATACAAGTGCTCTATTTCTCTATAGTTTTAAGACTCGAGTAATGTTATCTAGTTGTGATTGACTTTGTATTTACCCACTAGAAAATGTTCACTAGTTGTGTGCGGACTTTAGCTATCTACTCCCTCTAAATTTGGTTCACTTTTCAAAGGCATGTGTTCTCAACCATAATACCAGGGCGGTCCTAGTCCTAACCACTGCATATAATATTCTCTGGGAGCAAGCTAAAACTCTTGAGCAATGAGCAACCATATACTCCCAAACCAAGCTCTTAATTCCTTCCCATCAGGACAGAAACCATTAAGACATCTACTACAAACTGATTATTCTTGTTTTATAGATGCTTCTTCTATCATCATGAAAGGTTCCATTGCAACGGACCCAGCATCTACATCACTTGAAGCCTGAGGCTATTGTGCTGAGCGAAGCTGTAGTTCAGATCAGACGATTGGGATACAGAAACGCAAACTTCTATGGAGATTGTAAGGTCTCCAAGCAAACTATCAAACTATGCTCAGCCTTACTCGCAGTGCCGGTCCAATATTTTTGGATGCCCTAAGCAAAATTTTAACATGTTATTTTTATGTTTTATCGAACATCATTATATATTTATTTAGAATACAAGTTACATTAAAAATTCATAAACTATTCAATTTTTTTTTTTTAAATTACGTTTTATCAAATTATAAATTATGTCTATACTATTATTTGCGAAGTGATTTTTCGCAACGGAGCTCTCACGTCAAAAGTTAGAGTGGTTAATATCGATTATACCCTTAATGAAACTTTTATATATAACTAATTTGGTAATTAAAAACGAAATTTAAAAAATAAAATTAGATTAGTATGTTATTATCTTAGATAACTGAGAATAATTAATATAATAAGTTTTTAAAAAAATCAAAAATAAGATAATTCTTATATATGTTAAGAGTGGTTAATATCGACTATACCCTTAATGAAACTTTATATATAATTAATTTGATAATTAAAAACGAAATTTAGAAAATAAAATTAGATTAGTATGTTATTATCTTAGATAACTGAGAATAATTAATATAATAAGTTTTTTAAAAAATCAAAAATAAAATAATTCTTATATATGTTAGGAGTGGTTAATATCGATTATACCCTTAATGAAACTTTTATATATAACTAATTTGATAATCTATCTATACTATTATTTGCGAAGTGATTTTTCGCAACGGAGCTCTCACGTTAAAAGTTAGAGTGGTTAATATCAATTATACCCTTAATGAAACTTTTATATATAACTAATTTGATAATTAAAAACGAAATTTAAAAAATAAAATTAGATTAGTATGTTATTATCTTAGATAACTGAGAATAATTAATATAATAAGTTTTTTAAAAAATCAAAAATAAGATAATTCTTATATATGTTAGGAGTGGTTAATATTGATTATACCCTTAATGAAACTTTATATATAATTAATTTGATAATTAAAAACGAAATTTAGAAAATAAAATTAGATTAGTATGTTATTATCTTAGATAAATGAGAATAATTAATATAATAAGTTTTTTAAAAAATCAAAAATAAAATAATTCTTATATATGTTAGGAGTGGTTAATATCGATTATACCCTTAATGAAACTTTTATATATAACTAATTTGATAATTAAAAACGAAATTTAAAAAATAAAATTAGATTAGTATGTTATTATCTTAGATAACTGAGAATAATTAATATAATAAGTTTTTTAAAAAAT
>CAKOAT010368487.1:947296-982321 GCA_932364175.1 Eruca vesicaria subsp. sativa
AAATATAAATATATTTTCAAAAATATTTTATTATGTGGATGTTTTCAACACTATAATAAGCATATAGATTTTGATGAAAATTCATATAAAAATATTTGAATGTTTGATTTAGGTTTCTTAAAACTATAAAAAATAACTTATAATATTATTTTAAAATTAATAAAATAATAATTAATAAATATTCGTAAGAAAATTATGCTCGCATATGCGGGCACAACACCTAGTTTTTTTATAAATACTAACAAAAATTCTAATATAAAGAGATTACTGAAAATATGTCCTTTTATAATTAGATGCCCTAAACGACCGCTTGAGTGGTTTGGCTTGCCCTCTGGGCCAGTCCTGCTTACTCGCATGATACATCGTATCTAAATCACTGCCTTTCGGTTTACACTGGTGACATAATGAGACTTGCTAAGTCTGCACGTAATTTCCTTTTCCATCAAATAGGAAGGGAAACCAATGTAGAAGAAAAAGAAGAGGTCACAACATATCGATATGCTACTTTTAGCTCATAAAAGTTTTCGGATATGCAACATATATATATATTTTTTTTTTTCAAAATACATTTAACAAAACAAATTTACATTTTGTCAAACCAAATAAGAAAGAGAGTTTCAGGTAAGTTATCAAGAAACCATTAACCGAGTGCATAGTATACCTGGTAGAGCCGCAACTCAAACCGAGGACCAATTTCTTTTAGCTCAATCGATTTTGGGCCTCCTCCTTTGTCATACACATGATTCCTATATATATATATGCCCAAAAGAATTTTCAAACAAGAAACGACACAAAACAAAACATGCAAACATAGTTTTCTGGAACTTAGTTATTATGGAGAAAACTCGTATACCTGAGTGAAATGTAATCAGATTCATTAGAAAAAGTAACCATGCGCTTTGAATCGAGTTTAGGAACTGGGAAGATGTGTTTTAAGATGTTCATAACTCTTTTACCCATCTGCCAAAAGATCAACAAGTTTAACATCAGAAACAAAGAAGAAAGGAGTAAATAAACTCTACAAAACTCGTTCAAATAGCAATAAAGGAAATGAAGTGGTCGACAAATATACAAACCTGGGTTGTAAAGTGTTCAAAGTTGAGATGAGGATATTGCTCAGACATGTTTCTCATTTCTTTCTTGATTTGAATTTCATGTCTTGTTACCTAAAAACAAAAGGGGCACTCTGGATTAAGCAAAGTAAAGTATTTCTGAAAATATAATAGCCTCAAAGACCATCATTAAGTAACTGAAAGTAGGCAGTTGGTCCGAATAGGAGATGAGAGATATTAAGACCATCAGGTTCTCAGAAACAAATATCACATCAGTAAAATCATGAAAACGAGCGGTTTCAATAATCTCAGAAATGACCTGACAAAGAAACAAGTTCCAGTATTATGATCCCAAAAAGATATGTATTGTGTTTGTATAAAGGTCACGCTTAGTGATGGTTACTATTAGTCACATATGACCAGGAAACAAGATGGTGTTAACGAATCAGTCGAACCTTGGAGGGCTTCACTTATTTTGCGCTTCTTTTCATAGAGCTTACGCTCATCACCTTCCAAGTTTTTCCTGTAGAGATACTCTTTTCTTAACCTAACGTTCCTGCGCAACATCCTGATTTGATTAACGAGAGAGAGGCTACGGAGGAACTCAGCCATGTGGCTTTGGAAGTGGCAAACTAGCATTGGAACCTGGTCTCTGCGATCCAGAATCAATGCGGGTCACAGTAGTACGGAGAGCAGGACGAGGAAGAGGAACAGCAGGAGATCTTGCTGCAAAGCTCTGACAGCGTGAAACCCTAGTAGAAGGAGATGGAGATCTTGATGGTAGTCTAGATATAGCTCCTCTTTCTGATACAATCTCATCACGCCGTCTACGTGACTTTCTTGAACGAAAACTAGACTTATCCTCAGACCCAAACCCTAGTTTCCGGTTAAACGCATCGATGATACTCTCCTTGCTAGATTTCTTCTTTTCATCTTTTGATGAATGTTTACTCCACCAAGGCATGATCTTTCCCAGCAAACTATATATAACTCTTTCCTTTTTAAAAAAAATGTTGTTTCGTTCAACACTACAAAGTAACTATCCTTTTGACCACTTCAGAGATCATACTCGGTTGACCCAACAGAGGTCAACAATTGAAAAGAAGTCCCAATTTAAACGCCATTTTTATAATCCCACTAGCGTCTGACCAATTCAGAGAAGTAGCTGAAAGATCTGATTACAAAAATAAAACACATAGTTAGGGTTTCAGCTCCAGCATTCCCAGAAGAACATTATGATAGTAACAAACAAAACCTATGATTCTGAGAGACTATATCTATCAGAATCTCATCTTACAGCTAAGCTTTATTAGAACTAGTTTTCAAAAAAAGATGAATGTGATCATCTTCTACCTTAGCTAGTCTGAGATCCATTGCCAACAGTAAACTTAAAGTTTGAAACTTTTCAACAGATCTACACAGACAAGTTCCATTGAAGGAAACCCATAAAGAGAAACCATTCAATCTCAATTGCTCAAATCCACACACAGACGAAAAAAAACCCAAATCAAAAGTTGGAAACTTTCATGGTGAAATTGAACATGGAAGGAGCTTAATCGAGACCTAGTTCTTACCAGATTTTTCAGCAGCTTTCAATCGAGAAAAGCTGAGAGCCGAAGGAGTAATCGAGAATCCAGGAAGGCGTCAGATCCCTAAATTGATGCTTCCACTTGCAGTGATAGATAGTCTCTGTGAGAGGAGATAACGAAGACGAAGAGGTGTGTGTGTGTGTAGAGAGAGAGAGAGAGAGAGAGAATAAGAAGTGTAGAGAGAGAGCGCGTTCGAAGAAAGCATTCACTCTCAGATTTCTTCCTTCTTCCTGCGTTAATCTATTTAGTAGTAACTGATACTTACCCCTCATTATTGGGATTTATTTGTGTTTAATGATTTATATTAGAGAAGCTTTTTATTTATTTATGGAAATAGACAACGTGAAAGGAAAACAAATTGAAAATATGACAGAGCTCTCTGATTGTATTCTGATTTTACAGATTTTTTTTTTGGTTTTCCATTAGCACAAGTATTAGCAAAATATCATTTATTTTTCGAAGTTAAACTGTATGATGGATAATTTGTAAGTGTTTCTTGTTTTATTTTATAAAAGTTACGTTTAAAAGCATTTTATAAATTTTTATATCTTCTACCGATTATAATTGCTTCTTAATATTTTTGTAAAATAACCTGTTTCAATTTTAATAGTATAAAGAACTATTCTAAATTTAATTAAAATATTTATTAACAGATTAAGTTGATGAATACGAATGTTTTTTTTCTTAGTTGTCTGATTAATGAAAATCTTAGTATTTATTAATCAATGCTAAATTTCCTTAACTGATAGTTTTTTTTATAATTACTTTACCCCAAATCATTGGGTGCTGAATGGAAAGGAAACTGCCATATTTGATAGATTCAGATATCATCTTTTCCTTCATGTGTATGATTGATCAATTAAAAAAAAGTCAAATCTGAGAGAAACTTGAATTTTCTCATGTTAAATAGATAAGATTTGTCAAATGTAGATGATAATAAGTTTAGAATACACAACATTACAACCAAATATCTAAAATTATGAGGAAAATTGTTACTACCAAAAACTACAAAAAAAAATAAAGCAAACACCAAAATAAAAAGGCATATTTTATTTTATTAAATTATGGTAAACAATATTCTTTACTGATAAATTATCCATTTATTAAGACATTCTTTCAAATCTATACTATTAAATAGAGTTATTTTTTTGTAACACTAAAATAGAGCTGTTATAAAACATCGAACCAAATTATTATTGATGAACCAATTTGTTAGTAACTTAACAAATAAAGTGAAATATATATTTTGACATATATCTTATATTTTCTTTCTCTAGCCAATTATATATCTTCCTAATTTTGTGTTTCATTACTAATTATTTATACCAATATTTTAAATTTTTGTTTTCAAAGATTATACCAACATTACGATAATGTAATCATGTCATCCTACACGTTACATAATACTTTGGATTTAACATACACATCCTCAAGTATTAATCAGTCAAGTTTATGCTTAGATAACATCTTCCTATATATTAA
Organism: Eruca vesicaria subsp. sativa; assembly: GCA_932364175.1. Classification (NCBI taxonomy): domain Eukaryota; kingdom Viridiplantae; phylum Streptophyta; class Magnoliopsida; order Brassicales; family Brassicaceae; genus Eruca; species Eruca vesicaria. The sequence goes on from CAKOAT010368487.1 coordinate 951,420, forward strand.
AATAATTCCTATATTAATTGAAAAGACATTTAATTGACTTTCTTAAACATGTCTTTCATAAAAAATGTTAAATTAATTATTATAATTTGATTAGTCGATGATTTTTTTCAGTTTTGGTTTGTTTAATTCAATTTAAAAAAGTAACCATAAACCAATTTATATCAGTTGTCAAACTAGCCGGACAAGATTATAAGTAAAAATATTTTCTTTTTGACAAATTCATTGTCAAATATAACGAATAATATAAACTTATATTGAAACATATGATTTGAAAAGAAATGTCAAATATTTTATATCTTTTGAGCGTTCAAAATTTGGAGTCATATTATATCATTCTCAATACAAAAAAAAAATTGAATATATTGGAAGATTTTCTTTTATTTTATAGGATATATAATCAGATACACACACACATATATATATATATATATATATATATATATATATATATTTATCATTTAGAAAACTAAGATTATTGTTGACAAAGACATTCAAGTTTTATAATTGTGACTTATTATATCAATTTACATTACCAAAATATAAACAAATCCATAAAATTTCTATTTAAAATAAAAATTACCATTAGAGAGTTAAAGTATACATTTAGTGAAATATTTTTATGGTTTAAAATAACAAAACTTTCCATATAAAATGAAAATTCTAATTAACATATATATAGACTAGAATGTTAAACAAAAAAAAAATCATTCTTAATGAGAGAGAATGTTAATCATCCATAAATTTATCTAAGGGGTTATAATGAATTTAAAAATAATCATGTGAACTTAGCTTGCAAACCATATCAACTATATATATGTGGTGTATCTTTTAAAAATTTATTGGAGCTATTTCAATGACCATTTATAATGTTTCTGATTTTCCATTTGCGAATATTGGGTTATTTATGTTATAATCATGCATGTTTATGTTGAATACATGGTGAATGACTCTAAGCCATATTAGTCAAAGAAATTTATAACGCCCCGCTCATCTATGGCTAATGAGCCAGCCACATCCGCTCTTTCGATCTGTGAACTCCATCTCATCTGACGAGCAGTACATTAATTGTTACAAAAGTTCGAAATCATTGTTTACTGACCTTGCAATTACCACCCGATCTTTTCCCTTTTTTGGCCACATTCGCACGGTATCGCGAATCACTTCCGATAGATCACTCATCTTTTTACTACTCAAACCCAAACACACTTAACTTGGAGTTATAAACGGATGTGTTACAGAAAAGGTAAGTCAATTGTGGGGACATAGGTAACCAAATCAATTCTCTTAAGCTTTTCCATATATTACAACTCGAGATGTTACAGTTCACCCCCTCTCAAAGAACGCAACATCCTTGTTGTGCCTCAAGACATGTCTCACAACGCCTCCGAGTCAGAACCGAAATGACTAACCAGCTCTAATACCACTTGTAACATCCCAGCCACCCACAACTAATGGACCACCCACGCCCGCTAATTCGGTCCGTGGGCCCCATCACATTCTAACGGTTGGTCTATTAATTTTTCCAAGGCTCGAAACTCGAAAGTCTTGTTTACGGACCATGCAATCACCACCCGACCTTTTCATGTTTGGCCTCATTCACATGGTATTGCGAATCACTTGCCGATAGGTCACTCATCCTTTCACTACTCCAAGGCCAAGCACACTTAACTTTGGAGTTATAAACAAATGTAAGACAAAAAAGGTAAGTCGATTTTGGTGACATATGTAGCCCAATTAATTCTCTTAAGTTTTTTCATATATAATAACTCGGGATGTTACAAAAAAATTTCCGTATTATTATTTATATATTATTTTTAGCAAGTATTATTTTTGTAATTGTGTACTATTAACTGTAGAAAAAATTATTAAAAAACTATTGAAACATCATCCGATTAAAAAAGAAGTGATCAAATATTTTACATTTGTTGAAAGTTTAAAATTTAGAGTCATAATATATATTTCTAAACACAAAATAATATTTTAATATATTTGAAGGTTTTTAATCATGGGAAATATAATCAAATACATATATATCTTATATCACTTTAAAAAACTAAGATTATGTTAACAAATGCATTCAAGTTTGTATAAATTTTTTTTTTATCAGTTTAAATTATAATATATAGAATGTTCTTCAGGAACACAAAAATATCATGAATGTTCAAAATGAAAACTTTTATATAAATTTACTTTAAATCTTAGTATTTATTAATCAATGCTAAGTTTGCTTAATTGATAGTTTTTTTTTTAAATCACTTTACTCCAAAACATTGGGTGCCGAATAGAGGAAACTACCATACTTGATAGATTCAAATATAAAACAAATATCATTTTTTCCTTCATGTACATGATTGATCAATTAAAAAAAAAATTCAAATCTGAGAGAAATTTGATTTTTCTCATGTTAAATAGATAAGATTTCCCGAAAATAGATGATAATAAGCTCAAAATACAAAACATTACGACCAAATATCTAAAATCCTAAGAACAATTTGTTACTACCAAAAATACAAGAAATAAAAAATTACTTCAAGAAAAAAACACCAAAAGGCATATTTTATTTGATTACATATTGCAATCGATATCTCTAACGATAAATTATTCATTAATTAAGACACTCCATGAAATTTACTCTATTAAAATAAAATCATTGTTATAACATGAAAACAGAGCCGTTTAAAAAAAAAGACCATACAAAATTATTATAGATGGACCAATTCATTAGTAACTTAACAAATAAAGTGAAATATATATTTAGACATATATCTTATATTTTCTTTCTCTAGCCAATTATTTATCATCCTAATTTTTTGTTTCATTACCACTTATTTATACCAATATTTTAAAGATTTGTTTTCAAATATTATACCAACATTACAATAATGTAATCGCCATCCTACACTATTCTAAATTTAATTTAAATATTTATTAACGGATTAAGTTGATGAATACGAATGTTTTGTTTCTTAGTTGTCTGATTAATGAAAATCTTAGTATTTATTAATCAATGATAAATTTTCTTAATTGATAGTTTTTTTTGTAATCACTTGACCCCATATCATTGGGTGCCGAATGGAAAGGAAACTACCATACTTGATAGATTCAGATATAAAAAAATATCATCTTTTCCTTATGTGCATGATTAATAAATTAAAAAAAAATCAAATATGAGAGAAACTTGATGTTTCTCATGTTAAATAGATAAGATTTGACGAAAATAGATGATAATAACTAATAAGTTCAGGATATACAACATTGCGACCAAATATCTAAAATCATAAGAAAATTGTTACTACAAAAAAATACAAGAAAACAAAACAAGCACCAAAATAAAAGGCATATTTTATTTGATTACATTATGGTAATTGATATCTCTACCGATAAATTATCCATTTACTATGACACTCCTTAAAATCTATACTATTAAAATAGAGCCATTTAAAAAAAACACTGTACCAAATTATTATAGATGGACCAATTCGTTAGTAACTTAACAAATAAGGTGAAATATATATTTAGACATATATCTTATACTCCCTCCGTTTCAAAAAGATACACATTTTTTTTAAAAAATCTGTGTTTCAAAAAGATATATATTTTAGATTTTCAAAGCATTTTGGTCAGCTAATAATGGAAAATTGTGAATTCAAAAACCATTTGTTGCATTTTAAAAAAAATCTTATTGGTTCAAAAATATAGAAAACATAAAATTATGCATTAATAACTAAGTTGTAAGTGTTTTCTTAATAAGTGTGAAAATCTTAAAACATCTATTATTTTGAAACAGAGGGAGTAATTTATTTCTCTAGCCAATTATTTAGCTTCCTAATTTTGTGTTTCATTACCAATTGTTTATACCAATATTTTAAAGATTTGTTTTCAAATATTATACCAACATTACGATAATGTAATCATGTCATCCTACACGTTACATATTACTTTGGGTTTAACATAAACATCCTCAAGTATTAATCAGTCACGTTTATGCTTAGATAACATTTCCTATATATTAAAAAACCTTCCTATATATTAACTGAAAAGTCTTTTAATTGAGTTTTGTAAACATATCATTCATAGATGAATTGTTAAATTAATTGTTATAATTTGATTGGTTGATAATTTTTTTCAGTTTTGATTTGCTTAACTTAATTTAAAAAATAACGAGAAACCAACTTATATCAGTTGCCAAACTAGCCGAACAAGATCTTTATAAATAAAGTTTACTTATCTCCCTTCTTAAGCCATCCAACTCAGCAAAAGAGGGGTGGGCGAATTATGCCACGTGGATTCTACGAAATGAATTAATGTCTGCTGATTTGAAGTTTTGCTTGGGTTGGACTTTTAACCACATTTTTGGTTGGGCTTTTGCATATCCTATTATCAAGCCCATCGAAAATAGGTTCTCTGTCTTCTCACATTCCTCCTTCGGTAGCAGAATTTTTTTCAGAAACTAAAACTTCAGTCATCTCTCTGTAACATCCACATGCATTAAAACGTCCTTATATCAGAGTTAAACGTGAAAGCGTAAGTACCGTTCTTTTACTCTGTTCCGATTCCAGACGTTGTACTTTTCTGCAATTCTTTTCATCCCCTTAGCTACAAAAAAATGGTTCAGACAAGACTCATTTGATTATTGGAAGCCCTTAACATTAAGAAAGGCGGTGAACTCATGTGCGTTGATATGCTCCTCCTTGATCCAGAGGTGATTTCGGCGCAAAAGTCATACTCATCAAACTATTTCGTGACTATTGATTTAGAGAGTTTGAGTTTAGATGATTTTGGTTTCTTCTGTTTAGATGATTCTCTGGCAGACCCTACAGGACTGAGTTTCTTACAATTATGGCAGAAACAGACATGTCAATGGTAAGATATGCCTTCTCTTCTACTTCTTCTTCTTCTATTTGTCTTATGGGTTTTCAAATCTTCGTCTAAGCCATATATTACAAGATCTACTAATTTCAGAAGCATTGATTTAGTTGGATGATAAACTGACGCTGGCCAAATCAGAATTACTTGCTAGCAGAAGATCAGTGCAAAGAGATCTCCGGTTTAGACCATCCAAGCATCATAGCTTCGTGTTTTGGTACGTGGGTTTGGTCTCATCTTTAAATTAATCGTGATACCCAATCCATTTCTACCACATAGCATCATAATCCCTTTTTGTCTGCTCAATTCTTTATCTCTAGGGTTTGGATTCTGGAGGCGAAAGGAGTTGTGCCTGTGTATTTAATAGATTGATATCGTTTGTAAACTCAAAAGATATGATGATACTGTCTTAAGAGTTGTTGCTGGTGCAGTTGTCAATCAATGAACGGTATATTTCACAGTTGACTACTAATTAGTGGTTACGATTATTTTTCTTATACACTTGGTGGAATACTATGCTTATGAGTTTCAGTTTTTTTTTGTTATTGGTGATGGGTAACAGAAGTGAGCCAACAAGTGATCTAAGACCTGGATGAATGAGCTTGCTATCTATAATAGCTGCATATACAGAGGATCCGCACACCTTACGCATGGTTAAAGCTATTGCTAATCTTTGTGGCAACGGTGAGAATAATACCAATAGTTTGATATCAAAATAATCTTAACTTCTCTTTTAAACATCATGATCAGTCTTTTACCATAGCAAGGATCTTTGATGACAATGAACGTCAACCCCTAACAAACTTTGCGGAACATGTAAGTGCCACCCATTGTCTATATGTGTACTCGGCTCACTTTATTTAGTTCTCCATTTTTTTTTAAATTGTCTATGCACAGAGAGGAACCATGGCGCTGGATCTGTGAAAACTAAGGCTTCTCATGGTGCGACCAGAGAAGTCCCTAAGACCAACGGTGGGCTTGATGTTGTTGAGATGGTTGAAGGAACTGCAGCTTCCACTCCAACTTTACCTGCTCACATGGAATTAATGCTGAGATGATTCCTCTTCTGGAAGAGGTGTGCATTTCCATTTACTAACAATCCATTATGCAGGCCAGTTATTTCTCACTGCGACAACTGGAATCCATATCTACTTTGACTCTAAGACTGATGTTGGAAAAGACCACTATGAAAAGTACGTCACTCTGAAACTAATATTACATATCCACCACATCGTGTGCATCAGTTTATTGGTCTATGACTTCCTCTTACATTTTCTGTCCTGTCACTTTTATCTTCCTGCAGAATGGTTGGGGATAGCACAAATTAGACTGTCTCTTCATCTAAGCTTCCTCATGCGCATAAAATAGAAACTCTCACCATTTCTGAGCTCAACCGATACATTATCACATCTGAACCTCAGGTCAACGTATAAAAGTCTATCTAAAGTTACTAGAAACACCCAAAAGTATGCATATAAAGATATTGTTTTACGTTTGTGCGTTTATGTGTGTTTTCACTATGTGGTACAGATATTGTAACTTATCGTATCAGAAATATATAGCATAAAAATTTACAGGAAAAATATGACAAACCTAGAAACACAGTGCTATGACTTAATAAGTGGCTAGGCAATAATAGAAATTCTCAATTAGAGCCACTCGGCTGTTACCTCACCCCTCTATAGACAGCTAAATCTATAGTAATATGCCATCCAAACAAGATTACTATTACAAGCAAATGATTAAGTTCCTCTATTCATTTGAAGCCCGTTTTCACTTTCATACATTAATAATAAAATTCAAAATCAAGCAACTACTATGAACTAGGTATAAAACTTAATATGAGATTTATATCGCTCTTCTATGATAACAATTATATTTTTTTGTCCACATAACAATTAATATTATACTAATTTGTCTATGCCATCTTTTTCCAAAATTTTAATTTTTATGTCATTTTTTTCCAAAATTTTAATTCCTATATGTCATACATGTTAAGCTTTCTCATTAACAAAAATTATTTAGAAAATTAATAAACAATCAAACAAAATGATTTATAAATATATAAAATTCAAATGTCAAACAAACCGCGCGGAGCGCGGACACACCACTAGTTATAAATAAAACTATCTTTTGACAAATTTAGTGTCAAACATAACCAGTAATATAAACTTAACTTGAAACATATGACTTAAATACGATTTAAAAAAACGTTCAAATATTTTATATCTTTTGAGCATTCAAAATTTAGAGTCGTATTATATCATTCTAAATACAAAAGAAAAAATTGAATATATTGGAAGATTTTGTTTTATTTTATTGGATATATAATCAGATACATATATCTTTCTTATATCATTTTTTAAGATTATTTTTAACAAATACATTCAAGTTTGTATAATTGTAACTTATTATATCAATTTACGTTACAAAATATAAATAAATCCATAAAATTTCTATTTAAAGTAAAAATTGCTATTAGAGAGTTAAAGTATACATTTAGCAAAATATTTTTATGGTTCAATCTGACACAAGTTTTCATATAAAATGAAAATTCTAATGAGCTATTTCAAAAAACCATATCAACTATATATATGTACTGTATCTACATTCTAATTTATCAGAGCTTTTTCAACAACTATTTTCTATAATGTCTCTGATTATTCATTCGCCAATATTGGGTTATTTGTATTAAAACCATGCATGTTTTCCTTCCATTAACATACATGGTGAATGATTCCAAGCCATATTGGTCGAAGAAATTATTTTGTGATTTTATTATTTATTATCATTTATATATAATTTTAGCAAGTATTATATTTGTGACCACGTAATATTAATTAATTGTAGCAAAAACTATTAAAAATTATTGAAACATTCGCTTAAAAAAATAAGTATTCAAATATTTTACATCTGTTGAGAACTTCAAAATTTAGAGTAATAATATATATTTCTACGACAAAATAAAATTTTAATACATTTGAAGGTTTTTTATTTATAGGAAATATAGTCAAATACATGTATATCTTATATCATTTTAAAAAAAACTAAGACTATGTTAACAATTGCATTCAAGTTTGTATAATTGAATTTCTTATATCAGTTTTTATAAAATATAAAATGGTCTTCATGAACACAGAAATATCATGAATGTTCATAATGGAAACTTTATATCAGTTTACGTTAAAATTTAGGAGTTCTCCTGCATGTTAAAAAAAACCGCATTCTTCTTGAAAAAGAACGTTAATCATTTATATACTTATTTAAAATATTTATACTTTAAGTTTTTAAAATAAGCATGCAAAATTAACTTACAAACCATATCTAATATATCTATGTGGTGTGTTTACATTTTTATTTTAATGTATTTCACTGATCATTTTTATAATGTTTTCAAGCTCTACATTAATTAGTCACAATTATTGGACTATTTATTTCATATTTTTGCATGTTTGTTTCAAATAGCCAATATGGTAAATAACTCTATTCCATATTTGCCAAAAAAATTGTTTTCGGATTTCAGAAATTATTAACACGAACATATTATTTTGTAGCAAATATTATTTTGGTAATAATGTACTTTTAATTTAGAAAATATGTAAAATATGTGATTGATATTTAGAATTGAAATCAAACATTTCAAAACTACATAAAATATAAAATTTGATTAGAATGTAAAATGATAATAGTTAGAGCATATATTAACTACTTTACTATGGTTGTTGATAAAATCTAATAAAATACTAAAAATGTATACTTATACTTTTAAATACTTAAGTATAAAATTTATTAATCTGTTTGTTTTCAAAATATCTGAAACAATTACATTCAATTTTTTATAAATAAATTACAATTACCAATATCATAAAAATTATTATGTATATTAAAATTTTAGAACTATTTTATTTGCGAATAATCATGTTATATACAGTAACCGGTTTACAATTATTAAAGTTTACATTAACATAGGCATAACGGGATAAATTAAATCTTACCAGATTCGATTTCTGTTCATTTAACATAGAACATTCTCATGAGCACACATTGCCTATTCTAACCTACCACGACCATGTATACTTTTATAATAGACTAACCATCTTTTATATGGTTTTCTAATAAAGATTTATTATATGTGTATGATATAACTTACATAATGAACAGAAAATACGAATTCATTGAAATACTTTTCATTGCTATTTTCTGTTACTTTTTTCTTGAACCGAAGATTCAATATACATTTAAAACCAACTTTTTTGCATCTATATTATTAAAACTTAAGTACATTTTGGTACTGATTGGAAATAAGGATAGTAAGATAAATGAGAATTGTTTGGAAACATGGGTAGCATATTAAGTACTTCAATTTATTTTCATATTTAGTCATTACATTTAGAATAAATTAAATATTTTTCTTTTGTATTTTTTTATTTACAGATTTTGCCATTATATTTAAAATCAATTTAAATTAATTAATTAAAATCTTTCCATGTGATGAAAATAAAAACACAAACTGAAATATATATAGTATATATTATATAAAATAATTTTAAATATAATATTATCTTATTTAATTTAGTCAAATATAAAACTAGAGGGAGGGAAATCTTATAGAAAACAAAATATCATAAAATTAATGAAAGCTCATAGAAATTAATGTAAATTTTTTAATTTTTAGTATGCTGTTTCATTTTAAAATAAATTTACAAAAACAACATGTTAATATATGAATAGTACAATTACATCAAACTGTATCAAGTTATAAATTTTTAATGCAATATTATGTGTAAATAAAAAATTATTATTAAACATTTATATTATAAAATAATATATTCTACTCTATATGTAAGTTATAGAACATAAAAAATATGATGTTTTATAAAACCAACGATTTATGAGTTTACTTTGAACACAAATTAAATCAAATAGCCGCACGAGAGTGCGGGTCAAGTTCTAGTGTATATTAAACCAATAATAAAAGAAATCATTTATGTGGTTTAAAAAGATATATCAATATGTATATTTGAGGTGTTGAACTCATTTTTTAAATTATATCAATACAAAATACCTTTCTATCATATCAGATTGGTGGCATTGCAGATATGTATAATATAGCTCAAAATTATATTTGATAATAATCTGTTTCTTATACCAAATCTAAATAATAATCACAGATAAGGGATAACTTGATTTACAATGGATATTATTATTCTTTATTTTATAGAACTTAAATTTATTAATTAGATTGTAAACAAATTACACAAATACATACATAATAATAATACTTGATTTCAGTTGAGTTAATTGTTTTTTTTTTCTTTTGTAACTTTGTTGCGTTAATTGTTGAGTTGGAAATTTATGTATTTTCTCCAATATTGAATAATCTCTATAATATTATTTGAGAAGTCAGTTTCTTATGTGTCTTGCTCACGTTAATTTTCGCTATGGTTGATTACATAGATACCCTTAATGAATTGTTAGATTTTAAGATTATTATTATTTTTATTTAGTTTATTTTTTACGTTTTTAAAATAATATATATAAAAAGGAAATATTTTAAATTTTTAAAAAAAATTTAAAAACGAAAATATATGTATATAATATGACTTTATTAAAAATGAAAGTTCACAAAATAGTAATACCCCCATTAATATATATTTTTGAATAACATAAAATATATTTTCAAAATAATAAAAATATATATGATCATGAACCTTCAAAAATTTATCAGTTACACTTTGTTTTCTAATATTTTTTAGAAATCAACATATAATTTTATAAATTTCATGAAAATACATGTATATTTAAGCGATAAATAAAACTAATTTGATTAGACTTAACTAAAATAAAGAGTACATAGATATTATGAAAATACATATTTATTTAAGCGATAAATAAAACTAATTTAATTTGACTAAACTAAAATAAAAAAATAGTTATACTTCAATTTAGTTTAAAAATATATTTAACTCAATATACTCACAACATGAATGACTCGACTAATCTAATTTATATCCAAAATTAAACAATTAACTACAATAAGAACATATAATTTTATAATAATAATAATAATAATAATAACAATAATAATAATAATAATAATAATAATAATCTATTTAATTTTATACATATAAATTAAAGGTTGAAGCAAATCATATTAAAAAGAAAAATAAAATATTAACCAATTACAATTTAATTCTTTTGTAGAATTTATATATATTCATGAGACTTCAAAATATTATCATTATATTAATTTATTTAGTTTCTTTTTCACCTTTTTCAAAATAACATATATAATATAAAGGAAATATTTCTAAAACCTTAAAACAAATTTGAAAATGAAATATATGTATATAATATGACTTTATTAAAAACGAAAGTTCACAAACTAGTAATATCCCCATTAATATATACTTTTAAATAACAGAAAATATATTTTCAAAATAATAAAAATATATATGTTCATGAACATCCAAAAATATATCAGTTACACTTTATTTTCTAATATTTTTTTTAGAAATCAACATATAATTTGATAAATATTATGAAAATACATGTATATTTAAGCGATAAATAAAACTAATTTAATTTGACTTAACTAAAATAAAAAGTAATTATACTTCAATTTTAATTTATAAATATAATTAATTCAATACACTCACAACATGAATGACTCGACTAATCTAATTTATATCCAAAATTGAACATCTAACTATAATAAGAACATATAATTTTATAATAAGAATAATAATCTATGCAATTTTATACATATAAATTAGAGGTTGACTTAAATCATATTAAAAAGAAAAATAATATATTAACCAATTACAATTTCATTTTTTTGTAGAATTTATATATCTGCATGAGATTTCAAAATATTATCATTATATTCATTTATGTAATTTTGAATTAAACACTCCAGCTTATAATTTATTTCATTTTAATCACAATATATATTAAGTTATACATAATTTAATTATAATATATTTACATATCTAAGACAATAACCAACCGAAATGAAAATAAAAAAATTAATCAAAGTTTTATTATATTTAAAATAAAACATATTATAGTTGAATTCGAAAAATTGATATTATCCAATATACCAAATTGATAACCAAACCGATTATTGATCCAAAAATAGTTAAACGACAATAATGTACCCAAACTCATATGTATAATTAGAATAATATAATATTTACTAATATAAATTTTACATATTAATTAATTCAAAAATAAAATTAAATATCAATAATTTATTATAAAATTTAACTTTTATGATATTTATTGTAAAAATCACCTAGTATGTAAATACTTTCAAAGCATTGGGTGCCTATTCTTAAAAAACGCAAAAAATATGTGACAAGAGGACGCATGATGTGTTTTAACAGGTCACCTAATCCATCTTGACGGTCCGATCGGAGATTGTGATGTCACCTAAGGCTTTTGTAGGACGCGTTATTATCTGTAAAGCACATACCAAAATGTATAAAATGAATGAATCATCCATGATAATTGTTATTATAAAGTTAAGGTACGTGTATGCTATAAACACGACTTACAAATACATATATACTAGTTTGTGTATCAACAGATTTATGAAGATTATATTAGGTAGACCTGCACCATATCAAAGTATCTGAAGATATGATTCTGTTAGAATAATACAGTTTATGATACTATAAATCTGGATTATGTGATACTACTTAAGAGTTATGACATCTATAAATTTTCCTTTCGTCTCTTCCAGTTATGAAAAATGTATAAAAGCATTGCAGGTCAATTCACCTTCACGTCATCACGTGTTTAGACTAACATCTTAAATTATAAACTCAACATTCGGTAGTTCATTGCCTTTCACAGTTGACCTTTGCGTTTTCATTTATCCAGCTTGACCTCAAACATCACGACAGAAATAATAATATACCACAAGAATTAAATAAGTAATTAATGGCATTGACAATTATAAGTATAATTAATGACATTTGACAATGGTGTATAAATCGATAACGACAATGCGATGTAACGCTGTATAGTGGTGCATATATAAATATAAGCATGAACTCTTCTTTTATAGTATTTTCTTAGCGTAAGTGTTTAAAAGAGAAAAAGCAAGTGTGAACTCATGCAACTCGAGTATGTAGAAACTGTATTTAAATAAACATCATATAATAATAAAAATTTTATAGAGATTTTCAATTAACTAATACTATATCGGACTAGGTATGTGTACCTAACCATTGCCCTTTTAAAATCTGAAACATCTAGGATTTGTCAAGTTTAATAGACAAAGCCATATACAACAACCAACACCATCAAATATTTATTACAAAACCAAGAAAAAAAGAGACAAGAATTTATCCCTAAAAATCCTGAGCATGATCATCTACAAATTCTATATAAGTTAAGAAGATCACACTCCTGTACAATAAAAATTAATAAGATCACTAGCTGATTTTCATTCTTTAATCTTGAACAAGAACTTTGTGTTTGGTGGTTTGTGTCCAAATCGATTTTGAAATTAAGATTCTATATAACCGGTGAATAAGAGTGCTATAAGTAACTGCATCCGTAACTGATCCTGTTGTTAGTTTGAAAAAAAAAAAAAATCCTGCTGTCGACATCTCATGGAGAAGTTTAATCACATCATGGACCCTCTTAGCCCTACAACATCTGTCTATTAGGATATTAATTGAAAGTGACAATGCTAATACCATTAAATCAAACATGACCTTCGTATCATCAAGAGTAAAGACGATTATGATTGCATCTCATTGTATGTGAACGTATCAGGAATTAATCCCCTACTTACATCTCATCGTATCGTATCAGTCTCTGTTAATTGGTCTTGAAGGCAAAGACGCCTTCTTATCTCTTTAAATTTTGTTCCTTCCTCTCAATACGCGTTCGTATACAGTTTTTACAAAAGCCATATAATTAATGTGCATATCTGACATGTTTCTTCTGCTTGTTTGCAATAATAATTTCGTTTTGACATTTCTCCGTCTCTATATCACTCAACAGCTGTTTGTCACTACCATTTGCAATTTTCTCCATCCACAAAAGACTTATCCACTCTCATGGCTTCTCCCTCTTCTTATTCTTCTCGGCCACGCACCTGGAGATACCGTGTCTTCACGAGCTTCCATGGACCAGACGTGCGTAAGACTTTCCTCAGTCACTTGCGCAAACAGTTTACTTTCAATGGGATTTCGATGTTCAATGATCAAGGGATTGAGAGAGGCCAAACCATTGGCCCCGAACTCACGCAAGCGATCAAGGAATCAAGGATCTCGATCGTGGTGCTCTCGAAGAACTATGCTTCTTCTGGATGGTGTTTGGATGAGCTGTTGGAGATTTTGAAGTGCAAGGAAGATAATGGACAAATCGTGATGACGATCTTTTACGATGGAGTAGATCCAGCTGATGTGCGGAAACAGACCGGAGATTTTGGGAAAGCTTTCAAGGAAACATGTGGTCGTAAAACAAAGGAGAAGGAGAAAAGATGGAGCCAAGCTTTGGAGTATGTGGGCAACATAGCCGGAGAACACCTCCTAAACTGGTACGTTTACTTTCCTTCAACTAAAAGATCTGATTGATTTCTGAATGTTTATGTGTCACTTTATTAACATAAGACTTGTATTAACCAAGAGCCACTGGTTTAGCACTTTGTGTCGGCAGTGCCGGTCCGGGATTATTAGGCGCCTAAAGCGAATTAAAACATAATCTTCTCTATTAAAAGAGAAGTACCAAATTTATCTACTATTTATGAGTTATATTGGACTATGTCATTAGTTATTAATTTAATATATTTGATTGTTACATTAACCAATAAAATATATATTATTTGCAAAATATCTTAATAATTAATAAGGATATCAAGAATAAATAAATTAAAATATAACAAAATCTCTAACAAGATCTTACAAAAAAATTTAAATATTTTTTTATAAAATAACTATTTCTTTATTTGTTGTTAGATATAATTATAATTAAAACTAAAATAAAAATCATATATTTAAAAAGATAGTTATACATTTATACAATGAAAAATATACCCGCACGGATGTGCGGGTGAAACTCTAATACCCTTTAAATTATTATTTTATTATATTTTAAGCATCTAAAAATTGGATAATTATTATTAGGGTGAATTTGTTGAAAATCCTATAAGAACTACATAATTAGCTAAATACACAAATCAAATAATTGTGGGGATAAGATTTGATTGTCAATTACCAAACTAACCTCACCAAATAATCCTTTGTCCTCTCTCTCTCTCTTTTCACTAAAACACTAAACCCTAAACTCTAATCCTAAACCCTAAACCCTTGGGTAAATCATAAACATTAAATCCTAAACTCTAATCCTAAACCCTAAATCCTTGGGTAAATCATAAACACTAAACCCTAAACTCTAATCCTAAACCCTAAACCCTTGGGTAAATCATAAATACTAAACCCTAAACCCTTGGGTAAATCATAAATACTAAACCCTAAACCTTTGGGTAAATCATAAACATTAAACCCTAAACTCTAATCCTAAAACCTAAACCCTTGGGTAAATCATAAACACTAAACCCTAAACTCTAATCCTAAACCCTAAACCCTTAGGTAAATCATAAATACTAAACCCTAAACCCTTGGGTAAATCATAAACACTAAACCCTAAACTCTAATCCTAAAACCTAAACCCTTGGGTAAATCATAAACACTAAACCCTAAACTCTAATCCTAAACCCTAAACCCTTGGGATAATCATAAACACTAAATTTTTATAGATTTATCCAAAGGTTTGTGATTTACCTAAGATTAGACTTTAGAGTTTAATGTTAAAATATATTTTTTAAATAATTATTTTCGTTTTTCTTAATTATTATTATTTATTATTTTTGTAGATGAATAACAGAATAGAAAAAAAGAAACAAGAAAATAAGTAATCGATACAAATAAAGTTCATTTGGTGTAGGGGTACAATAGTAATCAGAGCATGTGGGAGCATAACTACAAGACAAAAATAGGGCATTGAACTAATATGCCAATCTTTCTTGTGTGTACGACGCAAATACTCTTATTATTAAAACTTATTTATTTTTAAAGTATATTGAAACATTTTTTATGAAATTTTTGTTTTCATCATTTCAATACATATATAAAAATCCTACAGTACATTTATATTTGCTCGAACTCTAAACTTACAAAAACAAACTATAAGAACTTACAGAGGATACTTTATTTATTGGATCAGAAGGTGTCCATTTTTACAGAGTGAGCATCTTTGTTTTGTTCACAAAAAAAACTTACAGAGGATCAAATTTCCATGAGAAATGCAGCTATTTCAGTGATCAATCAAAAATGTGACGTGAAATATGAAAAGTTGATAATTTGAATTACTATATGTTATAACTTCTCTGGTTCTCGCAGCAATTTTAGTAATATCAGCTGAGAAAATAGAAAAGACGTCGGAAAAAATAAATGTCTACTAGCAAAAAGAATAATCAGACTTTGTTTAATCAAATTATGCATCTTATAACATAGTCTCATTTAATATAGCACGTTTAGTAAAAGAAACTAGATTGTCAAAGCATGTAACCAAGTCTTCTGTATCTATGAAGAATCAAATTTAATTGTTATTTATTACTATTAGCAAAGGAAAAAAAAGATTTAGGGGTCGAAGTCGTGACCTGGAAACCAAAGGGAACATGTGAGAATCCACTAGACTAAGGAACACTGCAAGAATCTGGCGCCCCTAATAAATATATAATCCTGGCGCCTAAAGCCCATGCTTTACGGGCTTTAGCCCAGGGCCGGCCCTGTGTGTCGGTTCCATTATGTCCTTAGTTCAACGGGTTTACACCATGTCTCGGTCTTACTAACTGCTACACCTAGCCTAGGGGAGTTAGTTCGGGATCACCTCCCGGTTATTTAAAAAAAACATAAGACTCGTATATCTTTTATACACACCTACAAAACAATATTTAACTTACAATTAATAAGCTTAGAGCATATACATTCTCCTAGTATCAGAAATGTAAAATATTAATATTTAATTACTTATATATTATTTGAGAAACATTGTACATATATATGTGATATTTTGACGTATTATCACTAGAATGATCTTTAGAGTTACTATATAAATAAATTTAAATTACTAAATAATTACAATGCAATTATTAGTGTTTCTTTTGGAACACAAAAACTGTCGCCATTAGTGTTTCTTTTGAAAAGTGAACAAAATTTAGTGGGAGTTCATAGGTCAAGTCCATACACTTATATTTAACTTTAATTATGTTTTTGGTAAAATTAATTCTGACATGTTCATTTACAATTTACGTTTTTTTGTAAATTTTTTAGAATATGGTAATAATTAATAAATCACCATTACTAAATAATATAATAGTAGAAATAAAAGTATAATAATATTTTATAATTTTTGAACTATTAATTAATTATATTTTATGATTATATAATTTTTATTACTATTCTTCAAAATTTTATGCAATTCTTTATTTAAAAAAATTGTAATTTTCTAATCATGTTTTTAATATCTACAAATTTTAGAAATATTATTTAGTGTTAGGTTTTGATAATTATATACTTAAGAAACTCTCTTATTTTAATAGAATTTTATTTAGTATATTTTAACCAAAATAGAGAAAAATCTTTCCAAAATTATAATTTAAATATATACATATATTATTAAATATAAAGTTAAATAAAATATATGTCTTTCTTAAATCTTATATATAACTAAATTAGAATTTTGGAGGATGACCCAGACGACCATTAGTTTACATAAATTTTATGGTATATCTGGAAAATTCAGAATACTAAACTCTTCAGTAATATTGATGTGGATCCCAGAGTTACACTGAAGTTGGCATAAACTACATCTTTACTTTGGATGGAGGTGCATGCTTTACTAACAAATGGTTCTCCGGTTTCGAGTGGAAATGGAGAGTTTAGATTACCTTCGATACCAGAGCGATGGTGTTTACAGACGAGTCATGAAAAGATCAAAAAATGTTCTCGAGACAAAGTTGGTATATCCTTCCAAGATTTCGAGGGACTAATGGGTGTAAGGAATACAAGAGCAAGCCTTTCGGTTTTACACTCGGTAATTAAAGCTCTTATATGGGCCATGAAAAGTATGAGAAACTTAAATCAATATCATGTCATATTTACGATAGATTGTATTCAACTAGTGAAGATAGTTTCTACACATGAAGAATGATCACCTTTTGTGAATTATTTGGAAAACATCAAGATTATTCAAGAAAGTTTCAATCACTCTGCGATCATTCATATTTCCAGAACACTAGATACTAAGGTGGATAGTCTAACACGCAGTACCAGAAAACAATCGTTTTTCGTTGTTCATATGTATACGTAATTACCAGTTTGATTTACAAAGTCTTTATAGAATCTCTTAAAAAAAAATTGTCAGAAAATAACAAAATCTAGAAAATAACAGAATCTTATTTTTAATTATAATTTAAAATTTAAAATTTTGTATTAATGCACATTATGAATGAAAACACCCATTTTCGGTTAATTACGAAGTTAGCTTCCATATTTAAGTATTACACACAATATCTGCAAGTGGTAAAACAAAAATCTTCCACAGTCTCTTCAATATATTATTTGGAATTTAGCTAGACACAATACTGACATTCACTATTTAACAATAGGGTAGACGAATGATGAATTGGACACAATAATAATTTCGTTTTAACTTTCCGAACTTAGACAATTTCCGTCTCTATATCACTCAACAACTGTTGTCACTACCATTTTCAACTTTCTCCATCCACAAAAGACTGATCCTCTCTCATGGCTTCTTCCTCTTCTTCTCGGCCACGCACATGGACTTACCATGTCTTCACGAGCTTCCACGGACAAGACATCCGTAAAACCTTTCTCAGTCATTACGCAAACAGTTTAACAACAATGGCATTTTGATGTTCGATGATCAAGCGATCGAGAGAGGCCAAACCATTGCCCCTGAACTCGTACTATGCCTCTTCACAGGCCCGGCCCAGGGCACATGTCAAATAAGCCACTGCTCAGGGTCCAAATTTTTTTTTGGCCTTTTTAGGCTTAGATAATTTTTTTTTTTTATAAAGGAAAAATGACCCATTTTCCAAATTGGAATAGAGCCTCCTGCTGGGTTGGGCCGACCCTGCCTCTTCAAGCTGGTGTTTAGATGAGTTGGTGGAGATTTTAAAGTGCAAGGAAGATAAGAACCAAACAGTGATGACGATGTTTTACGATGGAGTAGATCCATCTGATGTGTGGAAACAAACCGGAGATTTTGGGGAAGTTTTCAAGAAAACTTGTGCTCGTAAAACCGAAGAGGAGAGGCCTAAATGGAGTCAAGCGTTGACCGATGCTGGCAACATAGCTGGTGAACACTTCCTTAACTGGTAGGATTCTTTTTACATCACATCATTAATTATATTACCATAAAGATTTTTATTTATTGATTAATAGTTTCGTGCCAATTATAAAATTCAAAATGTAAAATAATCGGGTTTCCATATGGTTCAAAGTTCTTTTAATATGTTTTACTAGAACTTTTTTTTATCTTAATTTTAATCGGTGAAAAGATATGTAGCCAAACAAATTTATTTTGATATATTATTCTCTAGCCAGAATATTCTCGAAGTTTTGTTTACATATTTATTTAAAATGTAACATATGTATATATATATATAT
Source organism: Eruca vesicaria subsp. sativa (assembly GCA_932364175.1). NCBI lineage: Eukaryota > Viridiplantae > Streptophyta > Magnoliopsida > Brassicales > Brassicaceae > Eruca > Eruca vesicaria. The sequence goes on from CAKOAT010368487.1 coordinate 971,003, forward strand.
ATATATTTTGAATTATAAATATATAATACTTTATTTAATTTAATATTTCCTCAAAAATAAACATGGTAGAAAATCTGCTTAGCTTATAAAAACGTAAAGATCACATATGTATATATATATTTTGAATTATAAATATATAATACTTTATTTAATATTTCCTCAAAAATAAAAATGGTAGAAAATATGCTTAGCTTATAAAACGTAAAGACATATCTATTTATTCTATTAAAACACAAGTCAATTTTATTTGACATAAACTATTTTATCTTGGAACGATTGATCTATTAATATACATAAACATAATAATTGATATTTTAATTTATAAATAATACATCAAAAATGGTTAGTCTAACGAAAAATTACTAATTAAAGAATATATTATATCATTTTGATTGGTTTAACATCAAACCATAATATGAGTTTTTTTTTGAACACAACCATAATATGAGTAACCAACAAATTACAGACAATTAAAAGCTGGTGATCTACCATAAATGTTATATACTAAAAATCAAAAACAAACATCTCTAGATCCTTTTTCTTAAAATAAACCATTTGTACGGATGCACGGTTCAACCTTTAGTTAGTATTATAATTACTAGATCCTTTTTCAGACTACGCCCGGGTTATTTTGTAGGAGAAAAAAAATTTGTTATGTCATTATGTATTTTTTAGAAAAAGTGTTGATTAAAAATGTAGGATACCCGAGATGCTAATATATATTAGTAGGTGCTTTATACATAATATCTTTTAATAACTTCGAAAAATGTTCAGCCAAAGAACTTGTATTGAATAAAGCAGGTAGTAAGTAATGTTTGATGCATAATGAAATATAAGCATTTGTGAAATAATGTTTAGAAGTAGATGATAGTTTTCATAATCTTGAAGAAAAAATTTATAAAGTCTTAAACAACGGGAAAATATTAATGATGGGGAAGCAAGTGGTACTCTCAAGGTAGAGGATGTGGATTGGGTGGGATTTTTTTGAACTGGGGACTGAAAATTAATTAAAATAAGTTAGTGAGTAGTTATTATTAATAGAAATATGTTTATTTATTTCATAATATATGTATAGGTACCTGGACGTGAGAAGATATCCATCATCACGGTAGCATTTTTGCTTCCAATTCTTTGTGTTATCAGCTAGAGCACTGTGGAGACAATTGTGATTTTTCAGCTAAATAACCCTTTAATTTTTTTTTTAGTTTTGCGTCTAAGTATAAATTTTTACTTACTTTCATCGGAAGGAAGCCGGTTGAAGATCTCTTTGTAGACTATGATTTTCACTTTCTGAGGGTGCGAATCATGGCCCTTAATGATTTTTAGTCTTGCTTTGCTTGTCACGCGTGAGAGAGCCACAAATAATTGACCATGGGCGAAGACCGGATTAGGTAGATATAAGAGAACTTCTTTCAAACTTTGACCCTGGCTTTTGTTGATTGTCATTGCGTAACACAATCTGATGGAGCACTGTCGCCGACGCAAAGTGAACGGTAGCTTTGTTTCATCATGCAATAAAACTATCCGGGTATGGTTACATACCGTAGTAATCGCATTTCTCGCAACCACCTATACGATAAAACTTGAGACTCAGCTTGTGTTATGCATAAGTAATGATATCAATAAGGTAATGCAAACCATTAAACTTACAGTCATAGAACTTTGGCTTGAATGTTAGCGGATCATTAATCATAAGAGCTGTGAATAGATATAACTTTATTACTATTAAAGTTTCAATTTAAAACTCAGTTGGATAAGTCTGAGGCTAAGAACACACCTTTTGGTTTGTTATGCGACCCACGTGGGCGGCCTCGTTTTCTCTTATGCGTGTGTCCGCCTGAAATTTGGGAATGAGAAAATGTTCAAATTGTTCTTTTTCCAATCTATGGGAAAAGTGTAATAGTAAACTTCATGTTTTTCCTTACATATATCTTTTATACTATTGCATTATGAGAAAATATTTTAACATCTTCGTTATTGAAAATGTAGATGTTTATTGTTTTAATGTTTTTGTGTATATTATAAATTTTTTCTTGTTTTACTTTGTTAACAACTAAATATGTATTCAGTTTGAAGTTATTTTTAAAACAAACAAATTTATAATGCTTATATATACATAATTCATACGTAATTAAACTATTACAATAAATTATATATAACATAATTAAATTTTAACTATTTTATAAAGTATAAATTAAATTAATCACATATGCATTCTAACATATATTTAAACATTTTAGAACTTATTTATGGTTACTTTGGGAAAATTTTGAAATTAAATGCATATAATAATAAATAATGTTTTAGATTTAAAATAATAGCTAAATTATCATAGTAACATATATTTCAGTTTAATTTTGTTTGAAATTAAAAATTTATAATCATTACTTGCATATTAACAAATTTAGGGAGTATACGAACGACCATATAGAATTGAAGCACAGCTACGCGCATATTTTTATATTTTAATAGTTTATTAATTTAAAATTCTTTTGTACTATTTGCTCATTGACTTGTCTGAGTTTATATTTAAGTAATAAACTCTATCTAATTTTTTTTACTAATAAAATACATGAAAATACATCAATTAAATATTGTTAAGTTTTTTTGACTCTTAAATTGTTTTATTATCCAATCTCTTATGTAAATTACTTTTTAAAGAATTTTAATACACTTACTTTTAAAATTGTAGACATTCTAATATCCAAATTAGTTATAAGTTGGAATGAAAATTATAGAAATCGTCAAAATGGATCACAGATAAAATCTTAAATTTTCAATTTTTATTTTTAGGATTAAAGTATGTAACTGAGGATAATATTTAAAATTACAATATTAGTTGTACGTTACATTTAAATTTGAAGTATAAGAAGTACAAAAGTCCTTCTGTTTGGTTTTTTCTTTTTGGTAAATTAATATGTACGTTAAGTATTAAAATATATAAGTCTTAACATTATTATTTTACTGAGGTTCTACTATATATATATATATATATATATATATATATATATTTTTTTTTATAAACAAATATATGAACATATTTACGATTTTTTTTTCCATGATTTCTTTGTTAGTAATTATAAGTTCTGAAAACTTTGGTAGTTCTATTGTTTGATCATGGAGTAATGATGATGATCGTTTTGGACTGTATATATAAAAGCATTTACTTTATCTTCTTTTTATTTTGTAACTTAACATTGACCGAAAACAAACCGGGTTTCGGTAGATTAAACCGAAATCGAAATCGAGTTTCGCATGCCCAAACCAAACATGACGTGGCTGTTTAAAGCCCTATTATTGGCCAAATATATTTGGTGATGTGGACATGGTGAGAGGGCTTTATTTGCCCCCATTAATAGTTCTAATATCCAAATTAGTTGTAAGTTGGAATGAAAATTATAGAAATCGTCAAAATGGATCACAGATAAAATCTTAAATTTTCAATTTTTATTTTTAGGATTAAAGTATGTAACTGGGGATAATATTTAAAATTACAATATTAGTTGTACGTTACATTTAAATTTGAAGTATAATGAAGTACAAAAGTCCTTCTGTTTGTTTTTTTCTTTTTGGTAAATTAATATGTACGTTAAGTATTAAAATATCTAAGTCTTAACATTATTATTTTACTGAGGTTCTACTATATATATATATATATTTTATAAACAAATATATGAACATATTTACGATTTTTTTTCCATGATTTATTTGTTAGTAATTATAAGTTCTGAAAACTTTGGTAGTTCTATTGTTTGGGCATGGAGTAATGATGATGATCGTTTTGGACTGTATATATAAAAGCATTTACTTTATCTTCTTTTTATTTTGTAACTTAACATTGACCGAAAACAAACCGGGTTTCGGTAGATTAAACCGAAATCGAAATCGAGTTTCGCATGCCCAAACCAAACATGACGTGACTGTTTAAAACTCTATTATTGGCCAAATATATTTGGTGATGTGGATATGGTGAGAGGGCTTTATTTACCCCTTTTAATAGTGTATGATATGAATGTCTTGCCGAAAGAGATGTTGCTAATCCTATGATTTTTCCTTCCTGCTCCTTGTTAGTTACACTAACATGGTTTTTCCTTGGCCGATAGAATATGCAAATCACTTTCGCATCTGACTTCTCATAAGCACGGTGACTTTTCTCTCTTGTTAGGGACAACGAATCGGAGATGATTGAAAACATTGCTAGAGTTGTTTCAAACAAACTAAATGCTACTGTCTCTAACGATTTTGAAGACATGGTGGGTATTGAAGCACATCTGGAGAAGATGCAATCTTTGTTACATTTAGATGATGAGAGTGGAACTATGATTGTTGGAATATATGGCCCTGCTGGAATTGGTAAGACTACCATTGCCAGAGCTTTACATAGCCGACTTTCTAGCAGTTTCCACCGTTCTTGTTTTATGGAGAATATTAGAGGAAGCTGTAACAATGGTCTTGACGAGTATGGACTGAAGCTGCGTTTACAAGAGCTACTTCTTTCAAAGACTTTAAACCAAAATGATATACAGATAAACCATTTAGGTATGATGCCGGATAGGCTGTGTGACCAAAAGGTTCTTATCTTTCTTGATGATGTGGACGATCTGCAGAAACTTGAAGCTTTGGCTGATGAAACTAACTGGTTTGGTCCTGGAAGCAGGATTGTGGTGACCACGGAAGATCGAGAGCTTTTGGAGCAACATGGTATCAACATTACATACCATGTGGACTTTCCATCTATAGACGAGGCTTGTAAGATCCTTTGTAGATATGCTTTTAAAGGGAGCTTGGCACCGTATGGTTTTCAAAAGCTTATCAAAAGAGCAACAAAGCTTTGTAGTAACCTTCCATTGGGTCTCAGAGTCATGGGTTCAAATTTACGCGGAAAGAAAGAAGATGACTGGGAAAGTATATTGCATAGGCCAGAAAAGAGCAGTATACCAAAGATCGATGCAGTACTTAGAGTTGGATTTGACAGTTTACATGAGAACGATCAAACTCTATTTCTCCTCATCGCAGTCTTCTTCAACTACGCAGACGATGGTCATGTGAAAGCAATGCTCGCTGACAGTGACTTTGATGTAAGATTTGGGTTGAAAACCCTTGTTTATAAATCTCTTATACAAATATCCGCGGAAGGAACCATAGTGATGCACAAGTTACTACAACAAGTTGGTATACAGGCGATTCAAAGACAAGAGCCTTGGAAACGTAAAATCCTAATTGATACTGATGATATTCTCGATGTTCTTGAAAAGGATTCTGTAAGTTTTCTTCTTTTTATTTATGATGTATCCCTTAAACCGGTCATTTGGCAAAGACCTAGCAATCTTACTTCGTGTTCTAACATGGTTTCTTCTATTTAGGGTAATAGAAGTTTGATGGGGATATGTTTTGATATATCTACTATCAAAGACAGCATAGAAATAAGCCCAAAAGCTTTGAAAAGAATGCGCAATCTTCAATTTCTCAGGATCTACAACTCAAGATGGGATACAAATGTAAGAGTGCATGTACCCGAGGACATGGATTTTCCACCTCGTCTGAAGTTATTACATTGGAAGGAATATCCAGGAACGTGTCTTCCTCATACACTTAAGCCTGAACATCTTGTGGAACTCAGTTTTGTAGATAGCAAGCTCAGGCATTTGTGGAAAGGAACCCAGGTTTGTTTTTTTAGTTTTACTTTGAATAAATTGTTCAGTTGCTTTATTGGTTTACTAGCTAATTTACCCATGCTCATACACGGTATAAATATTTATAAAAATATTTTCTAACATTAATTTACTTTTAATTTTTAATTAATTTTAATTTATATGAATAATTTAATAATATTATATTATTTTAATTATACATATGATTTTAGATATGATCCATCTAGTCGGTTTGGTTGTTTTTTACAGTTGATTTAGTTATCATTTGTGTATATTAGATTGAATCTATTTCTCTGAATTCAACTATATTATTTTTTTCTAATTATATTAAAATTTTGATTAATTTTTTATTTGTATTTAGGTTGGTTTTTGTCTTAGATATGTAAATATATTTTAGAAATATTATGTATAACTTAAGATGTATTATGTTTAGAATCAAATAATATTATAGAGATTGAAATTCTAAATGATATTAGAAATCTAGGTGGAATTCAAAATAGCATTTTATTTATGGATCTGAGTTAAGCGTACACCCTTTATATTTGTATATGAAAAATATATGACAGCAAATCTTTATTCATATCCAATAAAAATCAACAAAATAACAACCTCAATTTAATTTACTTTTTACACCATTTAAAAAATGAATTAGACATTTATTTTAATTAAATGAAAATCAGTAACCCATTAACATATGAGTTTGTTTATATTTGTAAGTAAATTTATTTGTAATCGATAAACTAAAGGTATGTATTTCTCTCATCATTTTGATGAACATTCTTATGTTATTGTGCTGTTTTACATTCAACCAATAATGGTTGTTCAAAAAAAAAACAGTCAACCAATAATGACACAAAGATCCGACTTTTTTTAGTTTGGGAATTACTAAAGTAAATATTAAATAACAAACGATTATGACTATTTTTCCTCATGCATCATGTGTTGATATTTTTTGCTGTGTTGTTTCATATACAGCCTCTTGGAAATCTCAAGAAGCTGAATTTGAGATCGTCTTATAAATTGGAGGAACTCCCGGATCTTTCAGATGCTACAAACCTCGAGATTTTGGATGTGAATTATTGCCAGAGTTTGGTAGAGATTCATTCCTCTGTTGGAAATCTTCATAAACTAGAGAAGTTGGAGATGGAATACTGTGGAAAGCTACAGGTTGTTCCAAATCTCTTCAACTTGGCATCTCTTGAAAAAGTTAAGATAGCGGGATGCTACCAATTGAGAAAACTTCCAGATATTTCCGCAACCCCCACTATGCTCTCAATCGTAGACACGATGTTAGAAGAATTTGCTGCATCAGTTAGGCTCTGGTCTCGTCTTCAGTCTCTAGCTATAGTTGGCAGTGTCCTTCCACGTGAATTTTTGATGCCAGAGAGAAATGGCGCAGATATTGAGAGAATTCCAGACTGCATCAAAGATCTTCATGAGTTAGAAACGCTTTGGATAGTTGGATGTCCAAAACTTGCATCACTGCCAGAGCTTCCTAGGTCGCTCACAGGACTAATGGTATCCAACTGTGAATCACTGGAGACACTAGTACCTTTCCCTTCCGACTCTCAGATTCAAAATATCTATTTCCCCAATTGCTTCAAATTGGGTCCAGAAGCAAGGAGAGAAATTATCCAGAAATCATGGCGGGGATGCCTACCTGGAAGAGATATACCTGCAGAGTACAATCACAGGGCTATAGGAAACTCCTTGACAATCAGTTCAAATGTCTGCGACTTTAAGATGTGTGTCATTGTTTCTCCTAAATCAGAGATGTAATATGTTACTGATATAGAATTAATGTGCCGCAAAAGCATAAATAGTTGCCCCATAGAGAATTGCATATTTCCTCTCTATTATGGAGTCTAATCAGAACATGTGGGAGTATTTTACTCCAACATTCCTACGGAAGACTTCGATTTTGATGTTGAGCAGTACAACGAGATATCATTCGAATTCAGCAGCTCATCCGAGGACATCGAAATTGTTGAATGTGGTGTCCAGATCAGGGTAGTAGAAAACAATTCAGAACAACTGTTGGACTGCGAAGATGGAAATCTCTCTGATGAGAGCTTTGAGAATGATGCATCACGAGTAGAGACGACCGATGATGATTTGCTAGGTTTATTTGCTCCCACTTTTTTTTCCTTCGGATTTTGATTCCACGTTTATTTTTATTTTCTTTCGTATGTGATCATTTGTTGTCCTTCTGAGTTTGATTACAGTACAAGTGTTCTATTTCTGCATAGTTTTAAGACTCGAGTAATGTTATCTTGTTGTGATTGACTTTGTATTTACCCATTAGAAAATGTTCACTTGCTGTGTATGAACTTTAGCTATCTACTCGTTTTCAATTTCCTTCACTTTTCAAAAGGCATTTGTACTTCTCCAACCATAATATTAGGGTGGTCCTAATCATTTCATATTAGACCAATCTTTGTACTCCCAGAAGACATACCAAAAATCAAGCTTCTCAGACCAAGCTTAAGCGGAGCCACAGATACAATCACTTTGGTTCATAATATACACACAGTTGAATCAGGCTACAATCTCTTGCGACAAGCAAACCATATTTTTTCGGAGCATCAGAAACTGTCAATTCTACAAAATATAAATCTCTTCTGGTGGAAGGCAATTCATAAAGGAATTCCAGTAGCAGTTTCTGTCAATTCTACAACACAGTTGATTCATCCTTTTTTGTGTGGAAAAGAGAACGACACAGTCGATCCTATCTCATGGCTTCTTCTTCTTCTTCTTCTCGGCCACATCTTCACGAGCTTCCATGGCCCGACGTCCGTAAAACCTTTCTCAGTCATCTACGTAAACAGTTCAACACTACGCTGCATCAAGCTGGTGTTTGGATGAGCTGGTGGAGATTTTAAAGTGCAAGAAAGAAACGGGACAGATAGTGATGACGGTCTTTTACAGCGGAGTAGATCCATCTAATGTGCGTAAACAAACAGGAGATTTTGGGGAAGTTTTCAAGAAAACTTGTGTTGGTAAAACAGAGGAGAAAAAATGGAGCCAAGCTTTGACCGATGCTGGTAACATACTAGGTGAACACCTCCTAAACTGGTATGTTTTCTTTCCTTCAAGGCTTCAACTAATTTTATTTCCGAATATAAATTTTACAAGTCTTTTTCAAGTTTTTTTTACATCTGGCTTTCTGATAAGCACGGTGGTTTTCCTCTCCTTTTAGGGACAATGAATCAGAGATGATTGAAAAGATTGCTAGAGATGTTTCAAACAAACTAAATTCTACAATCTCTAGCGATTTTGCAGACATGGTGGGTATTGAAGCACACTTGGAGAAGATGCAGTCTTTGTTACATTTAGATGTTGGTGATGAGGAGGGAGCTATGACTGTTGGTATATGTGGCCCTGTAGCCTGTAGGCATCGGTAAGACTACTATTGCTAGAGCTTTACATTGCCGACTCTCTAGCAGTTTCCAGCTTTCTTGTTTCATGGAGAATATTAGAGGAAGCTGTAACAGTGGTCTTGACGAGTATGGATTGAAGCTGCGTTTACAAGAACTACTTCTTTCAAAGTGTCTAAACTAAAATGATATAAAGATAAACCATTTACGTGCTATTCCAAAAAGGCTATGTGACCAAAAGGTTCTTATCATTCTTGATGATGTGGACAATCTGCAGCAGCTTGAAGCTTTGGCTGATGACACTAACTGGTTTGGTCCTGGAAGCAGGATTGTCGTAACAACAGAAGATCAAGAGCTTTTGGAGCAACATGGTATCAACAATACATACCATGTGGACTTTCCAACTATGGAAGAGGCTCGTACAATCCTTTGTAGATATGCTTTTAAAGGTAGCTTGGCACCGTATGGTTTCAAAAGCTTATCAAAAGAGCAACACAGCTTTGTAGTAACCTTCCATTGGGTCTCCGTGTCATGGGTTCAATGTTACGTGGAAAGAATGAAGATTGTTTGAGGTGAAAATGGTTTGAACAATATAAAGAGAGAGATGAGGGCGAACAAAGACGTTTTATTAGATCTGAACAAGGAGTTACAAAGAGAAGAGTAAAGAGGCGGACTAGCCGGAAATACAAGATGGTGAGTAAACGGGAAGGTGACTAAACGGAAAGGTGAGTAAACGAGAAGGTGACTAAACGGGAAGGTGAGTAAACCCTAGATCTAACCACCTAGTCGCTAAGAAACCCTAGATCTAGCCGCCAAGTGAGTATGTCGAATTGTCCCCCCCTTCTTGTTGCTTCCTCTTATCCCTTTTATAGACCCTGTCCTCGTGTTCGCCCTAGTTCACTTGAGCCTTGTTGGGCTTGATTCTCGTCGGGCCCGTTTAGTAGCCCGGGTAAATCCTGCTTCCACCGAGTCTTCTAGAACGCTCTTTGTCGCGCTACTAGACACGTTCTCGTGCTGAGGCGTTTCCTACGCTTTTAGTGGGCCGAGTAGATTGTTACATCGGGCTAAGCTTCTCCATTTGATGGGCCTTGTGGAGGGGTATAACCCATCTCCCACAATAAGTCCCCCCAGTTCACTTGTGAGCTCTTAAGACTCTAAGTGAATTTGTGGTCATGTTTGATCATATGGAGAATCTAGCACGGATGCGCATTTAGGCGCCACCTTGAGCGAGTTTAGTAGCGCAGCTAGATTGTCTTCTACTAGTGCGTGTTTAGGCTCCACCTTGAGCGCGTCTAGTAGCGCAGCTAGATCGTCTTCCACCAGTGCGCGTTTAGACGCCACCTTGAGCGTGTCTAGTAGCGCGGCTAGATCGTCTTCTACCAGTGCACGTTTAGGCGCCACCTTGAGCGCATCTAGTAGCGCAGCTAGATCGTCTCCCACCAGTGCGCGTTTAGGCGACACCTTGAGCGCGTCTAGTAGCGCGGTTAGATCGTCTTCTACCAGTGCGCGTTTAGGCGACACTTTGAGCGCGTCTAGTAGCGCGGCTTGGACGTCAACCACGAACGCGTTTAGGCGATCGCCTCGAGCGCATCTAGTCGCGCGGATAGGATGCCTTCTGTTGACGCGTTTAGGCGTCGCCTTGAACTCGTCTAGTNTTAGCGCGTTTAGGCGTCGTCTTGAGCTCGTCTAGTCTCGCGGCTAGAATGGCTTCTGTTAGCGCGTTTAGGCGTCGTCTTGAACTCGTCTAGTCTCGCGGCTAGAATGGCTTCTGTTAGCGCGTTTAGGCGTCGTCTTGAGCTCGTCTAGTAATATGACTAAGTCGTCGCCTGTAAGAGCACGTTTAGGCGCCACCTTGAGCGCATCTAGTAGCGCGGCTAAGACGCCGTCTGCAGGAGCGCGTTTAGCGGTCACCATGAGCGGATCTAGTAGCACGGCTAAGACGTCGTCTGCTGGAGCGCGTTTAGCGGTCACCTTGAACGGATCTAGTAGCGCGGCTAAGACGTTGTCTGCTGGAGCGCGTTTAGCGGTCACCTTGAGTGAATCTAGTAGCTCGGCTTGATCTTTACTTGATCTGGTTGACCGACTGAGATACGCGTTTAGCAGGCACCATGAGCGAATCTAGTAGCTCGACTTGAACGTTGCCTGATCTAGTCGACCGATTAAGATGCGCGTTTAGCAGGCATCCTTTTATCTTCTCCTAACCGCTTTCCGGTTTAGTTTCAGCCGCTTCTCGATTTAACTCCGGTTGAATTTTGGTTCGTCTCAAAGGATGTACTTGGTCGGTTTATTGG
>CAKOAT010368487.1:985086-1005912 GCA_932364175.1 Eruca vesicaria subsp. sativa
TCGCGATGTTGAAAGCAGTCATATGCTCCACAGGGTCACCGCCGGGTTTGTACTGCGGGACGCGCAGCTTCTCAATCTTGCGGAAGTTTACGCTAGTCAACGTACTGGTGAATGGAGTACGCTCGGTTGAAGCGAGAACACTCTCGATCTGTGGAGCGGCGCTAGTAACCTTGTGAATCGTGGAGCTCATCTGTTGGAGCTCGGCGATTTCACGGACAGTCGTGAGATCTGGGCCGACTTGAGCTGCTTCTGCAGTGTGCGGCTCGGTGGGTTCCGACTCTTCGGAGGTATGGTCAGCTACCGGCGCCGTCGGGTTAGTGTTGAAGAGATGACGTCGGAACGGTTGAGAGTTACTCGTCTGCCCGGCTGGAGCTGCTGTTAACGCTGCTACGAGTGCGGCGAGTTGAGCTTGAGTCTCCTTTTGTATTTCGTCTTGTCTGGCGAAACGTGCCATGACGGAGCTCATGAAGTTGGGCGGAAGGGGTGTTTCGGGTACGGGAGTCTGAGTCGGCTCTTCGCCGGCGGTTCCGGAGACGGTTCCGTCGTCAGGCATGTCTAGATCTGATAACGTTGCTTTGTTCAGAGCCCCACGGTGGGCGCCAAATTGTTTGAGGTGAAAATGGTTTGAACAATATAAAGAGAGAGATGAGGGCGAACAAAGACGTTTTATTAGATCTGAACAAGGATTTACAAAGAGAAGAGTAAAGAGGCGGACTAGCCGGAAATACAAGATGGTGAGTAAACGGGAAGGTGACTAAACGGGAAGGTGAGTAAACGAGAAGGTGACTAAACGGGAAGGTGAGTAAACCCTAGATCTAACCACCTAGTCGCTAAGAAACCCTAGATCTAGCCGCCAAGTGAGTATGTCGAATTGTCCCCCCCTTCTTGTTGCTTCCTCTTATCCCTTTTATAGACCCTGTCCTCGTGTTCGCCCTAGTTCACTTGAGCCTTGTTGGGCTTGATTCTCGTCGGGCCCGTTTAGTAGCCCGGGTAAATCCTTCTTCCACCGAGTCTTCTAGAACGCTCTTTGTCGCGCTACTAGACACGTCCTCGTGCTGAGGCGTTTCCTACGCTTTTAGTGGGCCGAGTAGATTGTTACATCGGGCTAAGCTTCTCCATTTGATGGGCCTTGTGGAGGGGTATAACCCATCTCCTACAAAGATTATTGGGAAAGTATGTTGCAATGCTAAGAGTTGGATTTGATAGTTTACATGAGAACGATCAATCTCTGTTTCTCCTCATTGCAGTCTTCTTCAACAACACATACGATGGTCATGTCAAAGCAATGCTCGCTGACAGTAACCTCTGTCACATTTGGGTTGAAAACCCTTGTTTATAAATCTCTTATACAAACATCCGCGGAAGGAACTATAGTGATGCACAAGTTACTACAACAAGTGTGTAGACAATCGATTCAAAGACAGGTGCCTTGGAAACGCCAAATACTAGTTGATACTGATGATGTTCTCGAAAAGGATTCTGTAAGTTTTCTCCTAATTATTTATGACGTATCCCTTAAACCGGTCATTTGGCAAAAGAGATCTTACTTCTTGTTCTAACATGATTTCTTCTATTTAGGGTAATAGAAGTTTGACGGGGATATGTTTTGATATATCTACAATCAAAGACAGCATAGAAATAAGCCCAAAAGCTTTGAAAAGAATGCGCAATCTTCAATCTCTCTGGATCTACAACTCAAGATGGGATACAAATGTTCGAGTGTATCTACCAGAGGACTCGAATTTCCCACCTCGTCTGAAGTTATTACATTGGGAGGAATATCCAGGAAAGTGTCTTCCTGAACAAAACTTGCCTTCACCCTAAGGTGAAAGGTATAATTCACCCCTTTTTCTAAACCAATTAAAATTCCACATAGGATTAATTAAAAAAAATTTATACTTAAAAGAAAAGAATAAAGAGTACAGGTTCAGTGACCAATATGATGTGTTATTTCATATTCGATATCTTTCTAAAAAGGAAATAAAATCTTGTTAAGTTATATTATTTTTTTAAAATAAAAATAAAAAAAATAAAAAATAATAATATTTACAAAAAACAAAAAAGTTTCTTTGAAAAAAATATTTTAACACTAAAATATTAAACCATATACATACCCTAATACTAAACGCTTGGCTAAATCATAAACCCTTTGAAAAAATCTTAAACAAGATAATCAATAAAATTAATACTAACCACTGTTTTTTTATTTATTTTTATATTTTTATATTAAAAACATAATATAATGTAACAGTATTTTTGTTTTCATTTTAACGATATATTAAAATAATTTTTTTTAAAATTGTTTTTTTATTTTATTTTTATCTTTTTATTTAAAAACATAATATAATGGTTTAAAAAAAAATATTTTTCCTTATTTGTAAATATTATTATTTTTTATTTTTTTATTTTTATTTTAAAAACATAATATAACTTAACAAGATTTTGTTTCATTTTTTTAAAATATTAAATATGAAATAACACCATCTTATTGGTTGGTGAACATAGAGGTTCACTCTAGGGTATGAACCCAAGAATAAGTCTTAATATAGCTTGACAAAAAAAAAAAGAATTAATGTGAGACGCCCCGTTAACTTCTTCTTCTTCATCCATCGATTCTTTTTCTTCTTCCCATAGACTCCCAAATAATTCTTCATTTAATTTCTCTGTTAAAATCCAAACTTAATCTCAGCCACAAAGCTCTCACCGACGTGAGTTTCATCTTTTCTGCAAACTCTGTTCCCAAATTGAAACGAAAAACTCTAATCGGTGATATTGATTCAGGTGTCTTGTTTGAGCAAATACAAAAACTTGGAGAAGTTGACCTACGTTTCAATAAAAACCAAGAGACTTTAAAATTGAACCTTTACTTGAATATTAGTTTAAGGCTTTTTGAAGCTTATGATCATGTTTTGTCGGTTTTAGGGACTTAAGGATTGTTTGAATCTGAAGTGGCTGTCGGTTGTGGACAATAAGGGTCCGAATGGTAACCACGATTTTAGAAATATAGGCGGCATGGATTTAAAGTGTGCTGCGGTACAACTACGGTTCATGCGGTTTGCGGGATAAGTGCGGTTTTGATAGATAAGCGGTGTAGAATTATGTATGATTGGTGAAGATATATATGTGCGGTATTGAATAATTATTTAATTTGTTTAAATAATAAATGTTGTAAAAAATTTGATACAATAAATTAATATAAACATATAAACATATAATTAATATAATTATAAATTAAATTATCGTGTATTAATGCTATACTTTTTATTAGTTAAATATATTTTAAAACTGAAGTTCATTTAAAACAAAAAATCATATGTTTATATACTAAATAAATTGTGAAATAACGAAAAAGTTATGTCAGATTTTTTTTTCAATTTAAGGTCACCATCTAAAACAAAATATATATTTGATCAACAATCAATATACAATACAAAATTGAATAGGGATTATCTTTTATACAAAACATTAGTTGAATAGGAATTATTTTGTTATATTAAATAATTAATATTTTTGATTTTTTATCTAACTTTTACTGTTAACTTGAACAGTTAAAATAGGGATGGTAATGCATAATACGCTAACAAGTTAACGTATATATAGGGATTTCATAAAACTGCACACAAACAGTCATACCACACCAAATGACAGCAGATTTACTGTTCAATGCGGAATTCACTTTTTTACATACAAAAATTGAACCGCACTTGTTGTTGTCATATTTTTACTAATAAAAAAGAAAACGCACCACACTTTATGTTTTGTTGTTGATTGGCGACATATAGATGAAATCTACAAAATACCGTCCTGCTTTTAAAATAATGCACCTCCCATTCACACTCTAAATTGCAGAGCTTGAGTGGGATTGAAGGGTTAACAGCTTACAGTAAGTTAAATTCATTTCATTTTTCTCTAATATGTTTGCTACTTTCCTCGTTTAACACTATTAGTTTGCAACTTCGTTGTTATCATAGAGTGAAGTTTAAAATAAAGTGAAGTACAAAATTGCAGAGCTTGAGTGGGATTGAAGAGTTAACACTATTAGTTTGCAACTTCGTTGTTATCATAGAGTGAAGTACAAAATACCGTCCTGCTTTTAAAATAACACACCTCCCATTCACGCTCTAAATTGCAGAGCTTGAGTGGGATTGAAGGGTTAACTAAGCTTACAGTAAGTTTAATTCATTTCATCTTTCTCTAATATGTTTGCTACTTTCCTCGTTTAACACTATTAGTTTGCAACTTCGTTGTTATCATAGAGTGAAGTTTCTTGAGGACTAAGCTTTTCTTTTGATAGAGAACGATTTGATATTTATATAAAAGTGAGCAACTTGGTTTGGATTCAGGTGCTAAATGCTAGAAAGAATAAGCTCAAATCGACCCCTCCAGTCTCAGGCTGACCTCCCGGTCTGTTTTGGGTTTGAACTTGTGACAGGTTTTGTCTAGTCAACGTGGTTGCTTTTGTATATTCTATTGAGATTAATTTGTGTTTACAGAGTTTCATGTCGTGTGTGTTGACTCGTGGCTAACCTGCTTTGTTAAGGGGATTCGCCATCTCCGTCGCAGAGATCGTATATGGCTTCTCCACAGTCGTTTAATTATCCTGCTTTGTCACCTCTGAATGCTCGGTAATGCGTCACCTGGATTAGTAGGATCATCATCAAAAAATCATCGAAACATCCGTTAAATCCTCTGCGTTACAGTGAATTAGCAGGAACTTTCTCTCCATACGTTTCGGCGAACTCGCTACTAGACTGTTGAAAAAATTCATTGAACCAAATGGTTATGGTTCAGTGGACAGATGAGATTTATTTTTTCTTTTTGTATGAGGTTTAACTAAACAGAGATACGATGTGTTTGTGCCTGAGATTTATTTTATCTTTTTTTGTATTTGAATTTTAACTAAAGAGAGATACGATGTGTTTGTGTATGTGTGTGTACTGATGATATGTTTTATAGTATTTTGGTTGAGATGAACAATATTTCGGTTTTAGGTTACACAAAATCTGGTTCGTTTTGTAGAATATGAGTTTTATGTGAACAAGCATGAGTGTGAGAACAAAAACTGAGAGTAAGTGAGCGAACAAAAACAGAGAGTCTTGTGCACATTGCTAAACTTAAACATCTCTGTCCTAATAAACCTGCCAATGTTCCAACATCAATCTCTAGTGTATTTCTTTCTATTCTTATTTAGTTTATTTTGTTTGGAGATATAAGTACAACAGTCTATGAAGTGTTGAGACATTGTGTGTGCTTTGCTAAAAGTTCAACAGAGACGTTGAAACGGAATATAGCCTTAAGTTTTTGAAAATAATAAATAGTGTAAAAACAAGAATATGCTAGAAAGTAGAAACACCAAAAGTAAGAATGAAAACAAAAACATAGGATTAGTTAAAAAGTATTATAATTAAAAGAAAAAATAAAATAGCTTGACAAAAAGAAGGAATTAACGTGAGACGCGCCGTTAACTTCTTCTCGATTTTTTTTCTTCTTTCCATAGACTCCCAAATAATTATTCTTTTAACTTCTCTGTTAAAACCCAAAACCTCGATTCCGTCAAGGAACTTAATCTCGGCCACAAAGCTCACACCAACGTGAGCTTCATCTTTTCTGCAAACTCTGTTTCCAAATTGAAACGAAAAACCTTTTGTTCTTTTTATAATTGTTTCCTTTGAATAAATTATTCAGTTGCTTTATTGGTATATTGAAATGAGAATTTAGGGGTAATAATCATAAAAAACAAAAATATCAAGAATCTAACCATATGAAAGTGATAGCTAGAATTTAACCTTCAAAACACACACGCACCATTTTGTTCTTCTTCTTCTTCATCTTTTTCTTTCATTATCCAGTTATTTTTTTTTTTCATCTCATGCTTCATCTTATGTTTTCTCATCTGCTTCCCTCCTTTGTTTTTCCTCTTTCCAACATTATTCATTAAAAAATTCATTCTTTCACTGATGATAGATACAATTGTTTTTACCGTTATCAGATATATTTTTTCTTTGTTATTTTCTCTATCCTTGTTGCTTGTTAGTAAAATTGATTGAAGAAGATGATTTTTTTTTTTTAAATGTTATATTCTATATAGACATATAGAATAGAAATGTAACATTATAAATAATTTCATTACTATCCACTATTAACATTGCTACCAGCCTACCACAACCAATTTTTTAACCACCAGTTGTTTAGCCACCGCTACCATATTCTCCTCCATCGCCATCCGTGTTTTACTTACTTATTCTCATTGTTTTTTCTTCCTCTCTTCCATCTCACGCAGTGGATTCTTATTGTGTTTAGTGCTTGGGTGTTTTCAATTTGTTTGGATTGACTAGTGAAGTTGATATTGGAGGATTGTACTATCAAGTTTTGATTCAGATTTGGAGAAGATAAACAATTTTAATATTGTACTATTCGATTAAATGACCACATATAGTATGTATCTTCTTCTCTTTCATTTGTTACAGTGGTTTCTTTTATTCATCCTTTAACTATATTAACAATGTCACGAGTGACAATGACACTAGCTTCTCCATAAATCAGACTCCTCCTCCGCCTAGTGATTCTTATCATTCACCTCCGAATAAGAACAATTTACATTGAAATAAACTATTTTGGTATGTTCTATTCTATTTAAAAAATATAGAGTTGAAATAGAATTTTAAAATCTCTCTCTCTCTCTCTCTCAGTCATCATTCACATATCTTCTTTCTCCTCATCTTCCAATTTAGCAAAAGGTCATCATTGTCAAGAATTATACTTTGTGTTTTCCTAAACTTTTAGCCCCCCTCCCCCTCCAATTTGATTATGCATTGTTGACATACAAAGAACTGAAAGCTCTATTTGTTTGTGTCAAGTTTCAATACTATATCGTAATCATGTATAGTATAGTCATTTAATGACTAAAATTCAACTTCGTTACTAGAATTTTTCTTTGTGTGACTATACTATATGATATACAGTATAGAATTATAGTTTAGTTTTTGAGCATCAACATCACGCGCATGCGTTAGAAGGAGATTTCGGTGAAGTTTGTGTACAAATTGTCTCATCCACTGATTGTCAAATGTAGAATGGCTATATTCTTTATTTTTTCCTCGCTTATGAATATAGAGCAAATCGTGCCATATTGAAATTCTAAACGACATTGGAAATCTAGGTGGAATTTTAAATAGCATTTTATCTACTGATTTGAGCTAAGCTTGCACCCTTTATATTTTTTTATGAAAAAGATGTGACAGCAAATCTTTATTCATATACGATAAAAATCAATAATAGCCCAATATAGTTTAATGTTTACAATTTTTCAAGATGAATTAGACATGTATTTTAATTATAGAAAAAATCAGTAACCCATTAACATATGATTTTGTTTAGATTTGTAAGTAAATTTATTTGTAACCGATAACTAAAGGTATGTGTTTCTTTTAAGGGTGGCTTTAGACTATCCATTCGGGTTTAGATCTCTTTGGATTTCAGGTTTTCGGGATTAAAGATTTCATCAGTTCTATTCGGATATTTATAATTATATGTTCGGATTCGAATAGATAGTTTAAATTATTTTAAAATTTTTAATTTCATATATTTTAATTTTCTCAAAATTTTAAAATAAAAATGATATATAACATATAAATTTGAATAATGTATAGTAAAATACATAAACTTAACCTAAAAACTAATTTATCTTGAATATTTGAATGAAGAATTAATAGATATTTTAAGTATTTTTTTTTTTGATTTTGAGTATTGTTTAGTTACTTTATATATATATATATATATATATATATATACTTTTTACTATTTGTATATATTTCTAAGTATTTTTTACAAACTTCAAAATATGGTATTCACTTTGGATACATTTTTGGATCTTAATTTAAGCTGATCTCTAAAATCATGGCTGAGAGATTGAAACCATGGCTGAATTATATAATCTCTCATTTCCAAACATCTTTTATTCCAGGGCGTTTAATTTCCAAATAACTTCCAGATATTTCCGCGACCGTCATATCCCTCACAATCGCAGACTCTGGTCTCTGGTCTCGTCTCGAGACTCTCACTATAGTCGGCAGTATCATTCCACATCAACTTATCATACAGCCACATCTGGTAAAATCGATGCTATAGAGAAGTGGCGCAGGTATTGAGAGAACTCCAGATTGCATAGGTTGGAAAAGCTTTTTATAATTGGATGTCCAAAACTTGCATCACTGCCAGAACTTCCTAGGTTGATCAACTATCTACTGCTATGGAATTGTGAATCACTGGAGACACTACTACCTTTCCCTTCAGACTATCAAATTAGATTTCTCTTTTTCCCCGACTGTGTCAAATTGGGTCCAGAAGCAAGGAGAGTAATTACTCAGCAATCTATGTGGGCATGCTTACTACCAGGAAGAGATATACCAGCAGAGTTCAATCACAGGGCTAAATCAGCGATGGAAGATATAAAATTAATGTGCCGCATAAGGTAAATGGTCGCCCACGGATTATTGCATAAGTCTTATTCCCTTTGGAGTCCAATCAGAACATCTGGGTAGATTATACTCGCACGTGCGTAGGGAAGACGACGATGTTGAACAGAACAACTAGATATTGTTCGAATTCAGCACCTCATCAGAGAACAAAATTGTTGAATGTGGGGTGTCCAGATCTTGACAGACAGAAGCGGCTATGAATCCAAAGCACAACACCTGTTGGAAGGCAACGATGGAAGTCTCTTTGATGGGAGCCTTGAGTTTGGCAAAAGCAGAGAACATTAAGGATTTTGCCAAGTCTCTTTTTTTTCAGTTTTTATTTTCCTTTTGTGTTTGATTCCAAGTGTTTTTTTTCTATAGCTTTCGAAAGAAACGTAGAGACTTAGGTAGATTATCCCACATCATTATTTTGCTTCTGAGCTGTGTACTTTTGTTTAGTTTTCTTTAGAACTCGAGTATGCGAATTGTTGTTATCAACTTTGTAGTTACCGATCAGACAATGTTCTCTAGTTATGTATGGACTTGACCTATGTACTCTTTTTAAAATTTAGTTCACTTTTCAAAGGATTTGTTTATCATGAATACATCTGAATACAAGATGATAACCGTACCTTGCCATTGTGGCAATGTCTCTTTTTGTATAGCTAATAGCTCAATTTAGAAAATGAAGAAATATATGCATCTATCAGAGGATACATAATTTCCACCTTGACTACGGTAGTTACATTAGTTGGGAGGTATATCTGGGGAAATTGTCTCATAATATTTTGTGTGACTCCATTTAGAACAGAACAACTGTTCTGTTTTAGTGGTTTATGAACTACAGAAACATCTCAGTTGAATGATCATATATTGCAGGATGGCACATAATGAGTACAACATATGAATCACGGGCTTGTTGGAAGAACAGAACATCGTTACAAAGAGTTGAAGTTTCCTTTAAAGGAAATCTCGACTGACTGATAAGGCACAAGCTATCGAAACACCTTTGATATGAAAGAGTTACAATCTCAAGAGAGACCTTGAGCCCATACACATGAGATCTCTATCAGTGTGTCATAAACTTTCCCAGAAAATAGCCAAGCAACAAATGAAGAAGACGACTCAGTTATATACTGTAACAACCAATCCATCGGACTCGTTAAATCTAACGGCCAGTCCACGTCACATAATGCCAAGTCAGCATCCTATTACTTCATACTCCAGCTCATCACTCAACATTGGGCACTTATCACTGACCTTAGTGTACAATCTTGTTATAAACAGAGGAAAGTGTGCGCAGGTCATTACGGTGTAGTAGGCTACATACATATTTACCTATAAAACTGAGCAAGCCAAGTCAAAGATTGATGATCATCATGTATTTGTTAAAGTGAGATCATGGTGGAATCTGCAAACGTTTAGCTTCTTATTCTCTCTTACTCTGTGCTTTCTTCCTCATTAATCATTCTGTAATTGTGTTCCTTTCAATGTTGTACTAGTTTCTTCTTTTAAACTCTTGACCCACTGCAATTGGATTTGTGTTTCATAAGCATATATCCATTCATCTGATTCATTTGTGCTGTGTTGATCATGGTTAGACAGTAACAATGGTATCAGAGCCGGAGAGCCCTTGCATTCTCGGAATCAATGGTGGAAACAGGAGCAAACAAGCACTTCACATCATCTAGGCAATCCTGCTTGCATAATCCATGGATCGTTGAATGTATCAGGATTGATTTTCCTTTCCATCATTATATCAAGCAGCAAGCGTATGGCTGTCACTCCGTCTACCATACTGCAACAACCGACTCTCATACAGTTATGAATAGGACTCTGTTTCTCACTAGTGATTTAAAAAGGAATATGAAAAGAATTGAAGAAGTCTTACCATAGCTAAGCTCACAGATACTATGTCTGGGGTCTAGTCAACAAGGAACAGAAGATATATTTGTGTGGCGACCCAATAAGTATGGCATCTACACGGCAAAATCAGGGTACAAGTCTGTAGCTTCCTTTCGCTGCTTAATGACTGACCCGACACCTCAAGGAGACTTCAACTGGATCAAAGACATTTGGTCATTTTCTTTCTCCCCAAAATTCAAAAGTATTTACAAAATATAACTAATACCAACTGTCCAAGATGTGGAGAAGTAGAGACACCAACAACCGATTGTGTCGCATCGCCTTTAATGGCTGGAGCTCTAGCAATACGATCTGATCTCGAAATAAACAACCTCAAGGCATGTTCTGATTGTCAAACGCTCATCAGAGCAATCTCTTACAAACACCAAATCAAGGATTGCACACAGAAAAAAAAATACAATGCAAAGGCTACGAAACTTCAGCCCTCCTTCTAAAGTTCTAAAAGTGTACAAATGCTGAGTGTATCTCCAGTTCTCCATAAATCGTAATATTAAATCCGGTTTTAGTGTTTCTAAACCTAATCCCACCTACTATAATCTGTTCTTCCTATAAAGTTTTACAAAAGCCAAATAACTAATGTGTAGATCTGACTTTTTGTTTGTTTGTTTGTGATACTAACTAGCTCTGAAACTTTGTATACTTTCTAAAGATAGAGAAGAAGCGAAAAACTTTCGTTTACTTATTCCTCTCTATATCATGGCTTCTCCCTCTTCTTATTCTTCTCGGCCACGCACATGGAGATACCGGGTCTTCACGAGCTTCCATGGACCAGACGTGCGTAAGACGTTCCTCAGTCACTTGCGCAAACAGTTTACTTTCAATGGGATTTCGATGTTCAATGATCAAGGGATTGAGAGAGGCCAAACCATTGGCCCCGAACTCACGCAAGGGATCAGGGAATCGAGGATCTCGATCGTGGTGCTCAAAGAACTATGCTTCTTCCAGTTGGTGTTTAGATGAATTGGTGGAGATTTTAAAGTGCAAGGAAGAAATGGGACAAATAGTGATGACGGTCTTTTACGGTGGAGTAAATCCATCACATGTGCGGAACCAAACCGGAGATTTTGGGAAAGTTTTCAAGAAAACTTGTGCTCGTAAAACTGAAGAGGAGAGGCGTAAATGGAGCCAAGCTTTGACCTGTGTTGGCAACATAGCCGGAGAACACCTCCTAAACTGGTACGTTTACTTTCCTTCAAATAATTTTCTTTCCGAACATAAAAGATCTGTCAATTGAATATATAAATATTTTTTTCCTCTCCTTTTAGGGATCAGAGATGATTGAGAAGATTGCTAGAGATGTTTCAAACAAACTAAACTCTATCATCTCTATCGATTTTGAAGACATGGTTGGTATTGAAGCACACGTGGAGAAGATGCAGTCTTTGCTACATTTAGATGATGAGGATGGAGTGATGCTTGTTGGAATATATGGCCCTGCTGGAATTGGTAAGACTACCATTGCCAGAGCTTTACATAACCGACTCTCTAGCACTTTCCAGCTTTCTTGTTTTATGGAGAATATTAGAGGAAGCTGTAACAGTGGTCTTGACGAGTATGGATTGAAGCTGCGTTTACAAGAACTACTTCTTTCAAAAATTCTAAACCAACATGATATGAGGATATGCCATTTAAGTGCTATACGCGATTGGCTATGTGACCAAAAAGTTCTTATCATTCTTGATGATGTGGACGATCTGCAGAAACTTGAAGCTTTGGTTGATGAAACTAACTGGTTTGGTCCTGGAAGCAGGATTGTGGTGACCACGGAAGATCAAGAGATTTTGGAGCAACATGGTATCAATAAAACATACCGTGTACAATATCCAGGTATAGAAAAGGCTTGTAAGATCCTTTGTAGATATGCTTTTAAACGAAACTTGGCACCATATGGTTTTGAAAAGCTTACGGAAAGAGTAACAGAGCTATGTTGTAACCTTCCGTTGGGTCTCCGTGTCATGGGTTCAATTTTACGCGGAAAGAAAGAAGATGACTGGGAAAGTATATTGCATAGACTAGAAAATAGCAGTATACCAAAGATCGATACAGTGCTAAGAGTTGGATTCGACAGTTTAGATGAGAACGACCAATCTCTATTTCTCCTCATTGCAGTCTTCTTCAACTATGAAGAAGATGGTCATGTGAAGGCTATGCTCGCTGACAGTAATCTGGATGCACACTTTACTACAACAAATGGGTAGACAAGCAATCCAAAGACAGAAGCCTTGGAAACGCCAAATCCTAGTTGATACTGATGATATTCTCCATGTTCTCAAAAAGGATTCCGTAAGTTTTCTTTCTTATTTATGATGTATCGGTTAAACCGGTTATTTGGCAAAGGCCTAGAGATCTTACTTCGTGTTCTAACAAGATTTCTTCTGTTTTGGATTTTATGTAGGGAAATAGAAGTTTGATGGGGATATCTTTTGCTATATCTACAATCAAAGACATCATGGATATAAGGCCAAGGGCTTTGAAAAGAAAGCGCAATCTTCAATTTCTTAGGATCTACAACACAAGAAGGGACACAAATGTTAGAGTCCACGTACCTGAGAACGTAGATTTTCCACCTCGTCTGAAGTTACTACATTGGGAGGAATATCCTAGAACATGTCTTCCTCATACACTTAGGCTGGAACATCTTGTCGAACTCAATTTAGAAAATAGCAAGCTCAGGCATTTGTGGGAAGGAACCCAGGTTTGTTTTTAAATTATATGTACTTTGAGTAAATTGTTCAGTGGCTTTATTGGTTTTATAAATCTCTGAATGACAATAGAAATATGGTGGAATATTACTATCAATGAAATCATCATTGACTGTAAAATTAACCATGAGAAATTTAAAAATATCATAATAACTATTTTATCAAGGGGAAATTTTAATTTTACCACAAGTTAGATACAATTTTTCATAAACACTTTAATTTTTACATAAAATTAAACTAACTCAACAAAATCATTTATAAAATTTTAAAAATAATTTAAACAATATTTTATAAAAGTTTATAAACACAACCCTAAATATTAAACCTTAAACAATAATCATTAAACCCTAAATTCAAATGATATATTCTTTGTGATTAATTGTATTTTTGAAATTTGGTAGCCAATGTGTATTTCAAGCAATTTCTCAAAATCATTTAAAATTAGTTGTTAAAAAATGCCAAGTCAATCATTTGTATCACTAACTTGACAATTGTAACTTTATTAAAAATATAATTTGATGTTATAACATAAAAGTGTACTTACAAAATATAAAAAAACTAACTGATATAAACCGATTTTATAATAATGTATAAATGATCAAATTACTTTTTCCTATAAAACTAATGGAAATAGTTTTTTATTATGGATATGTGCTATGATTGCACCCTTTATATTTGTTTATGAAAAAAATATGTGAAAGTAAATCTTTATTCATATCCAATAAAAAAATCAACAAAGTAGTAACCTCAAATTACTTTACTTTCTATCCAATTTTTTTTTTATGAATAAGACATGTATTTTAATTTAAAACTAAAATCAGTACAGCTACTAGTTTGGTTTATAGAGTCAATATGAGTCATGAACATATGATTTTGTTTGAATTTGCAAGTAAATTTATATGCACTACCTAATAAACTAAAAGTATGTATATCTCTCATCATTTCCATGAGCATTCTTATGTTATTGTGTCGTTTTACATTCAACCAATAACACACGATCCGACTTTCTTTTCTTCGAGTTATTAAAGTAAATAACACACGACTAAGCATATTTTTGTTTTTCTATTCAGCTAGCCATCTAGATGGACATAGGAATTGATATTAGTTTTTTGTTAAGATAAACATGTAACACATCTTCCAAATTGCTCAGTTTAGTTGGTGCATTCGAATGGAGATGAAGCTGTCTAGAATAGCAAAAGACAACTATACTCTTATGCAAATAAAATATTTAGGTTTCCCTTTATTATCTTGTAATACTTATCTTATGTTTCATAAGTTTCTATTTTCTAACTATACTTAGCTAAATATGAGGCTTGTCTCATCTAGTTTTCTCAAACTTATGGTTCTTTAGCCATTAATTTGTATTTTTGTTAGTTTTTTTTTAACTTTTTTTTTAAATTTGAAAACCTGTTACAAAAATAAATATTAGAACACATTTTAGACAAAAAAAAATTAATATTAATATGATATATTTTCTCAAAAATTTACGAAGCCACGTTTTCTGTTAAACTACAAAACTGCATTTTACTGCCAAAATTTTAAATATATTTTCTACAAAAACTTGAAAGTTATTAGACTAGATTTCTCACCAAAACAACAAAACTATATTTTCCGCCAAAACCGTGAAATGTATTTTCTTTCAAACTAAAAACATATTCTCGCCCCTGCCCCCGCCATTTTTTTTCCAAACTAAAAATATATTCTCGCCTCGCCCCCGCCCGTGAAATATATTTTCATTTTTTTAAATATTATTATTTTTTATTTATTTTTTGTATTTTATTTTAAAAACATAATATAACTTAACAAGATTTTATTTCCTTTTAAAAAAAATATCAAATATAAAATAACACCATCTTATTGGTTGGTGAATCTAGAGGTTCACCGGTGAACCTAAGAATAACTCTCCTTCAAAACGCGCGTGACAAAATAGTAAAACTATAATTTTCTTTCAAAACTGTGAAACCCACATTTTTTGTACTTCTTCATTATGTGTTGATATTTTGTGATGTGTTGTTTTATATCAGCCCCTTGGAAATCTGAAGAAGCTGATGTTGGCATCGTCTTCTAATTTGGAGGAAATCCCAGATCTTGCAAATGCTACAAAACTCGAGAATTTGGATGTGCGTAATTGTCAGAGTTTGGTAGAGATTCATTCCTCTGTTGGAAATCTTCATAAACTAGAAAAGTTGCAGATGGATTTTTGTGCAAAGCTACAAGTTATCCCAACTCTCTTCAACTTGGCATCTCTTGAAACAGTCTCGATAGCGGGATGCGACCAATTGAAGAAACTTCCAGATATTTCCGTGACCATCACAGAACTAAGAATGGTAGACACGATGTTAGAGAAAATTACTGCATCAATTAGGCTATGGTCTCGTCTTCAGACTCTCGTTATAGGTGGCAGTGTCATTCCATATCAATTTATTATACAGCCATATCTGGTAAACTTGATGCCAGAGAGAAGTGGCGCAGATATTGAGAGAATTCCAGATTGCATCAAAGATCTGCATAGGTTGGAAAAGCTTTTTATACTTGGGTGCCCAAAACTTGTATCACTGCCAGAGCTTCCTAGGTCGCTCAAATTACTAATGGTATGGAATTGTGAATCACTGGAGACACTAGTACCTTTCCCTTACGACTCTCAGATTAAAATTTTCTATTTCACCAACTGCTTCAAATTGGGTCCAGAAGCAAGGAGAGAAATTATCCAAAAATCATGGCAGGCATGTTTACCAGGAAGAGATATACCTGCAGAGTTCAATCATTGGGCTATAGGAAACTCCTTGACCATTACTTCAAATGCCTGCTGATTTAAGATGTGTGTTGTGGTTTCTCCTAAATTAGAGATGGAATACGGTATAATAGAATTAATGTGCCGCATAAGCATAAAAGGTCGCCCCACCGAGTATTGCATATTTCCTCTTTCCTTTAACTTCCAATCAGAAAATCTGGCTATGTTTTACTCGGAAAAGGTTATGGAAGACAACGAAAGAGAGATATTGTTCGAATTCAGCAGTTCCGAGGACATCGAAATTGTTGAATGTGGTGTCCAGATTTTTAAGGACATTTTCGACTATGGAAACAATTTATCTTTTTGGAAACAGCAGTTGGTGAAAGGGATGTTGGAAGATCAAAGCTACGATAGAAGTCCCTCTGAGAAGAGCCTTGTTGCAGCAATAGTAAAGATCAGGGAGGATTTGCTTGATAGCCCTGAGTCTGAGTTAAATGCAGTTTTAGAAAAGATGACTGATGATTATTATAGGTTTCGTGAGTATGAATACAAAAGGACACGACGATGAGAGTCTCTCTGATGAGTGCTTTGTGTTGGATGCATCACGAGTAGATACCATTGAGGATTTGCATGGGAGCCTTGTGTATGATGCATCATGAGTAGAGACTGGTGATGATTTGCTCCCACATCATTGTTTTTGATTCCAAGTTTTTTATTTTCTTTCTTGAGAGTGTGATTATTTCTTTTTTTTTTTTTTTTGTCAGCCGAGTGTGATTATTTCACATCATTGTTTTCCTTCTGAGTCTGACTACAACTTACAAGTGTTCTTTTTTTTTTTCTGTAACGGACTTTGTATTTACCCATTAGAAAATGTTCACTAGCTGTGTATGAACTTTAGCTATCTACTCGTTTTAAATTTCGTTCACTTTTCAAAAGGCATGTGTACTTCTCCAACCATAATATCAGGGTGGTCCTAATCATTGCATATTAGACCAAACTTTATACATCCAGAAGACATACCAAAATTCAAGCTTCTCAGACCAACCTTAAGCAGAGCCACAGATACAATCACTTGGGTTCATAATATACACACAGTTGAATCAGGCTACAATCTCTTGCGACAAGCAAACCATATTTTCTCGGAGCAGGAGACTGACATATATCAGAAACTCTTGAAACTTTCAATTCTACCAAAAATAAATCTCATCCGGTGGAAGGTAATTCATAAAGAACTTCCAGTAGCAGTTTCATTACAACGCAGAGTAATAGAAGTTGATTCATCCTATTTTTTTGTGGGAAAGATATTAATTCCTTCCCAGCAGTACATGAACGACTTTAACACATCTACTACAAAATGATTGTTCTTGTTTTATAGATGCTTCTTGCACATCCCAACAACAAAAAGCAGGGATAGGCTGGATAGCCTAAATACTGCAAAACAGGGATAATCGTATAATCATGAAAGGTTCCACTGCATTCGACCCAACATCAAAATCTCTTGAATTGAAGCTGAGGCTATTGCGCTGAGAGAAGTTGTAGTTCAGATCAGACGATTGGGATACAAAGAGGAGATTGTAAGGTTGCCAAGCAAACTATACCCAGCCTTACTCGCATGATACATCGTATCTGAATCACTGCCTTTCGATTTACATTGGTTATAGAATCACAACTTCAATGAAATCAAATCCCTTATATATATATTAGAGGACAAACATTTAAAAAATTGTAACCTCAATTTTGTAATAATTAAAAAGACCCCATGCTTAGGTGTCAGTCAATTAGGTAGTCAATTACATTCAATTGAAATATTATAGGTCCACATTCGATTTTTATGTCGCTAGATACATTCGTTGGTCAAATTATATGATATGATGATATGATATGATATTTATGATAGAAGCATTTATGATTGTTTTCCTAGATATAATTACTATTTTATTTTCTTTCCATAGATAAAACCTACGGAATTACCATAAATGACTAATATATATATATATATGACACTTAATGATTCTAATAATAAATATTTGATAACAGTTTATATATCCTCCATCATTTTTCTTTAATTTTATAATATTAAAATAAATAAAACAATCAAATTAGCTATAAAATTAAACATTAGATTTTTTCGTATAGGTTATATTTTGAAATTTAAAAAACGAGAATAAATAACTAAACTATTAAAATTATTATGTTAAAAATTAATGATCAATAGTTTAACATTTTTATTATAAAAAGATATACATGATTTTAAAACCATATAAGTAAAAAGTATCATTCAATAACAAAACAAATATATATACAGATTAAACTATATACCATATAAGATTACATAAATATTTTAATTTCAAAATTTTCAATAAATTTATTAAAATTTTAACATTGAAAATTTTTGTTATCAATGATTTAAATATCTTAGTTCTTTTTTTTAATTTTATATTTTTAAAAGATATTAACAATCGATAATATGGTTATTTTTGGTATATAATATACACACCGAATGAATGTGATTTTATAAAAACCATAGGATTTGGATCTGATTATACTGAAACATGTAAATATGTATATATTTATAACGACGCATGAATATCTATTTGTTACATGAGTTGAACTATAATTATAATTTGTAAATAGCTAACAATTTATTACAACTGAGACTTCTTATTTTGATCTTTTGCTTTTTTAACAGTAACTAAATTGAAGTAAAGATTATAAATTTGATGGACAACAATTAGTTGAAATTCTTTACAACTTTTTTTATCTTTAAACAAACAGAGTTGTGTTCAATCGAAGACATATTGGTTTGATGAACACTAAATATGGAAGAATAGAAAACTTTTCTTTCATGCTTCTGTTTTGTTTTTTCTTTTTATTTTCAAAATTTAGTGTTTTGATATTAATTCTAGATTTAATCATTTTATTAGATAATAGAAGCCTTTTTTGTTTTTTATTCTTTTATTTAAATATATAATATTTTTTTAATAAATGACTCTGTGACAATATGACTCTAAATATGATCATATTATATATTTGTATAATATATAATATGATCACAAACTAAATAATTATGTTTTTTGGTATAAAATTGAATAAATTGAAAACCGATGGTATATAAACCAAATCAAACTCAAGTACATATAGATTTAGAATAGTAGTTATATTTTAATAATCGAAATACCAAAAAATCGAGCCGAACCGAAACCCGATATCTGGATTGAACACCTCTAATCAGAATGAAACCGAACTATTATTTCATTTTTCAAAACATAATAAAAATAATAGCTTAATCATGCGCAAGGCGCGGGTCCTATCCTAGTTCTTATTAATGCTTAAGAAACTAACTCATAACTTAAGCTTTCTCAATCACACAAATCATATGTCACACATTGACATATCCATATATAAGGGTATTAAGTCCTAAACACACAAGACAAAGGATAATTAGATAACTCCTAATTATCAAGGACTTCCCTATTTCCTAAATCCATGACTCGGTAGGAAATAGATAGCTTGATCCTCAAGCTATTCCAAACTTATTCCAACATTCTCGCGCTTAAGCTTGAACCCATCTTCACACACCTTTTGAAATTTAATAAGCTCTCTCATCTCTTTGAATTTTATTCTTCCAAGTGACTTAGTAAGAATATCCGCCTTTTATTAACTCCCACGAACATGCTCAATTTCAATTTGTTCATTCTCAATATAAGACCTATATTAATATAAGACCTATGTTCATTGAATCTGATTCAGTTTCAAATTTCTTCGGATTTACCTTATTTTCGTTTAGATAGACAACCTCATGCATCATGAGAGCATCAGCTTCTTGAGTGTCTTCTTCTTTCTACTCTATAGTCTCTTGAAGTTTTAGTAATCTATCTGGACAATCTGTTGTGTAATGCCCAAGCTTATCACATCTAAAGCATGTGATATGTGAGGTATATCAGCGTCCTTGTTTGTACGCTTCTCCTTGCTGCTGAAATGATCCATGGCCGCAGCCTCTTCCTCTCCAGTTAGTTCTACCACCGCGTCCTTGACCTCCTCGATTACTATAGCTGTTTCCATTGGTAAAGTTATTACCATAGTATTCTTGAGAAGAGTCTGCATACATCAGTTTTCCCGAATCATCATGGGTTTCCTCTTCTTCGTCTTCATTGATTCTCTTTTCATATGCTTTTAATCTCCCGATTATATCCTCAAAACTTGTTATGTTAAGATCCAAAACTTACTTAAGTGAAGTAACTATATGTATATATTTCTTTCTTGGCAAGCTCTTCAAGAATTTCTTAACAATCTTTGATTCTTCAATCGTTAATCCTAATGACACAGATTAAGAGGAGATTTCAGATAATTTACCGGCAAAGAAATCGATTGTATCTCCTTCTTTCATCGTAAGTCTATCAAATTCTGCCATTAGAGTTTGCATTCTTGCTTCACGTACTCGGTCAGCCCCTACATGACGTGCTTGGATAGCCTCCCAAACTGATTTCGCTGAATCCAAATCTTCGAGTTGCAGAACAAAAGATTCAAGTATCAATTGGAACAAAACAGACGTAGCTAGGTTGTTTGATATACCATGAATTTGACCCGTTTTAGTCATGGTATAATGGTGTTTTTTCTACTATTTATTATATCATAGAAGCTTTTAAGAATATTTATAGGTTCAAGAGTATTTTGGAAGAAAGTGATGTTTGTGGAGCATTTTAGAGAGAATTGGAGTAATCACTCGATTCAGATCAACCACGACGATCGAGGTCGACACGGAGCGACTCATCTCGATCGACATGCATCCTGCATGATCGATTGATTCCAAAGATGAAGAGACCAATTCGCAAAATAAGTTGAATTGAAGCCCAAACATCACCAAATGATGATCTTATTTATCTATCTATCTATCTATCTATCTATCTAGATAGATAGATAGATAGATAGATAGATGGATAGATAGATGGATAGATGGATAGATAGATAGATAGATGGATAGATAGATAGATAGATAGATAGATAGATAGAT
>CAKOAT010368488.1:0-13135 GCA_932364175.1 Eruca vesicaria subsp. sativa
TTGATATCAAGAGGAGATTACAGAAAGATTCGAGAAAAGAACAAAGGTCGGAGCTTTATGAAAGTCCGACCAGATTACAAGGAGGTTCGATTGATCGTAAAACCCTAAACCTTGCCGTCAGAGTTCTTGTAGTAATTTGCGGATCCTTTTCTCTTTCCCCCATCGTGCTCTTTTATACTTCCTCCTCCATCTCGTGGCTCGTTCGCCCTAAAACTCGTCTAAAAAGGCCCGTAGGCCGATTTCGTGCTTGGTGGGC
This sequence comes from Eruca vesicaria subsp. sativa, assembly GCA_932364175.1. Lineage (NCBI taxonomy): Eukaryota > Viridiplantae > Streptophyta > Magnoliopsida > Brassicales > Brassicaceae > Eruca > Eruca vesicaria. The sequence goes on from CAKOAT010368488.1 coordinate 257, forward strand.
TTTGGGCTTGCGATAATCACAGAATCGGATCCGGTTCAATCAATCGACCGGTTATTGAGGCAAACCGGTCGTTCGACCTTCGGGTTCGTCAAATGGGCCGAAGCCTGTTATTCGATGGGCCTTGTAGGGATGTCCAATTCCCCTCCAACATTGTTGTTTCCCATAGCCGCAGTGTCCAGCTCCTCCTCTAGCTCGTCCACCGGCAACTTTATTGTTCTCTGCCACCACTTCTGAAGTATTAATACATATACGATATACACTTACTTTACATTCTAGTGTATTATGAAACAACATACCAAAGTGTTACTACTGTGTCCGAGACCGGAGATGGGATCAGAAATCAAACGTGAGAAGATACAGATATATAGAGCGCCGGCAAAGAGGAGAGCAACGGCCACAACGAGATTGCCGGAAGAGTAATTGGAGATAAACATGTGTGTTTTATTATATACTAGATTGACTCAAAGAAAAATACACAGCTTTTACATTAGATGTGTATATATTAGAGCATGGAAATTTTGAAACTTTAATTGATAACTTTGTGTTTGAAGTTGAGAGGCATGTTTTTATAGTTATTGGATTATTAGGAGTAGGTGACTCATGTATCTTATATCCCTTTTTCACTCTCAACTATTTTACATATACTGTAGCATTTCTTTTACACTAAGATTTATAAGTTTGTTGTCATAATAACACTTATAATTTTACTGTTTTGATAAATTTAAATGAAGACAAAATTTTATACATGTAGAAAGGAGATAATACAAATAAAAAAACTGAACGCACTAGAAAATAATTATAATTAGAGAAAGAAGAGAATGGTTTGATTTTCATTGAACACAAGCGTTCGTTTATATATAGATAAAAGTAAAAAAAATTGTATGACATGGACTCTACATAATAAATATTCACACGTTAATATCAAGGGTTGGTGCAGCTTTGTTTTTTGTTTTTTTTTTTGTTTTTTTTGTTCGGGTCAAATGTGCAGCTTTGTTTAACATTGTATTTTCTTCATATATTTTATTTTTCATATTTTCAACATTTGTAAGTAGTTATAATTTATTTTGATATTAGACAAGGTCCCATGGATGTATAAAATAGACAAATATCTTCTAGTATCCCTATATAGTATGGAGTTTGTGCTGGTACTCCTGTCATTATAGTAAGGAGTTTGTGCTCTTTTTTTTTTGTTCAACGTAAGAAGTTTGTGCTAGTAATTAAAAAATACACATGAAAGGGAGAAGAAAAAATAAGTTCATTAATAAAAACATCTATAGAATTTATAAAATTATGACTTTACTCATGTGTGTTTTTTATTTGGATCATCTATTAAAAACTTTAATTATTAAATCATTGCTAATCTTTGTTGGTACAGGAATTTGCATTATTCAGTCGCCGGCCAATCCTTTAAAATATTATATATATAGCTTAAAAATAGGAACTTAGAGCATCATTACGGAACCATCTAACGAATCGAACCCCATTATTCAGTTACCAACTCATATAACAACTTTTATTTATCCCTACAGAAAAATATAAAACTAAATTACATCATATCAATATATAATTTATCATGTAATTGTATTAAAATCTACTATTGTATATGTATATATATTATATATATTAAAACACAAGTCAGTTGAGCAATCAAAATTTGTCACTGTTTTAGAAAATAAAAAAAACTATATCACATTCTTTTATTTTTTAACAATTTCTGTAACTGCAAAGAAAGTCAAATCTCTATTTTTCGTACACCATATATCAAGAAAAGAAAATTCAGGTCTTTGTGAAACATACATTGGTAAAAGCAATATTTTTTACCGAGATTTAGAAAACGAGACTGTTATGAATTTCTATTTAAACATATGTGAAGCTACTTGGAGAGAGCATATTCCAATTTATATACGAAGGGTTTATGTATATATTATTATACACTGTGTAAACGTTACTAATATACAAATGAAAATTTAGAAAACAGTGAAATTTAACGGTGTGGAAGCTAAAAAAAGAACGGTGTGGAAGCACGCGTAATATACGGGTATATATTAATTTGTGAACATAACACATGGTTCAAAAGATATATCAGAGAGAAATTATTTTAATTTTACAGGCACACATATTATTGTATAAAGTATTTATACAATAGTATATATGCGATCTTTCATGTTAGAATAGTCAACTGTGAGGTATACCTGAAATTGTACAAATATTATAAACAAAACTTTACTCTCTGTTGAACAAAAAAAAAACTTTACTCTCTTTCTAAACTAGATTATGTCAAGACTATATCACTAGTTAATTTTTGGGTTAATTTACGAAATAGCCAAGATTGAAAGTGTAATTAAGAATTTAACTATGATTTTAACGTAATTGAATCAGTGATATTTAACCCTCATATGATCTGATTCTACCCTTTATTGCAACAAGTTACCGGTGTAGCAGGAGAAATAAATTATGTCAACTGTGATTTTTATGTGGTCCAAAATAAAAATGAATTAGTGGTAATTTATGAAAGAGAAGAGAACCACATCACTTTAATATTTATCACATACATAATTATTGTGTGGATTAAAATAGAACTCCTTCAAATATATCTTGTATTCTATTTACCAACCTCACACACTCTGTTCTATATCACCAAAATATATTATGACAACAACCTCATTCCTACTCTAAATAATTAAGATCATCTTAACATATTTTTAAACCCTATTAACTCATCACTAACCCTTACACAAAAATATAAACCATAATCCAATGTCAATCCAATCTTCCTTAAACTAAACCCTAGACACAGATCACTAAATCCTACATGGAAATATAAACTCTAATCCAATGGCAACCCCAATTTTTCATAAACTAAATCCAAATTTCGAAATGCAACTAACGTGCATTTCCATTCTACATGAGCATATAGAATAGAAAAGGTGACACACCTAATGTAAGAAGTAGTATAGGATAGGACGTAAACTACACCTAATGTAAGAAGTTAATGTTGACCTCAATCATACCTCTTTCCTTTCTAAAAACTAAATCCTAAACTCTAATCACTAAACCCTTACCCAAATATAAACTCTAAACCCAAATAGAATGGAACAAAATAAATAGCATAGTACATATTTGTGAAATTATGAAATTTTTATGATTGGAAGAAGTTATTGCTGACCCTAACTATACCCCCTAACCTTCTAGATACTAAACCCTAGACTTTAATCACTAAACCCTAACCCAAATATAAATCCTAAATCAAGTTATCAAAATCTTAAAACTACATAATATTATAATATTAAATTAAATTATGTAATATTAAACTATACAATAAAGATTATGGTATGATTTTAACAGGTTCAAAAACATGTAACAATAGTAAGAACTTAAGAGAATTACAAACTGTATATTTCTAAACAAAATAGAGTACCTTTTAATAACCATCGAATAGAACGGAACATGAGAAAATATAATAGTAACAAAATATATTGCATAACAAAATATGAAAATACAATTTGTTTTACATTTATATTCTATGTGCATAAAATAGAATAAAACACAATAACAAACACTATTCATCTTCTCCGATCAACCTTGGGTCATTCACGGCTAAAAAAAGATAAGCGTGTCTGACCAAATAAGTGGAGATAGTACATGTACCTGTATTGGAGAATTTTGTTATTGTTGTTGATTCAGTAGCTGGAGGTAATCGCCCCTGCACACAAGTCTTGTCGATCGCCACACTAGTCTTCCAAACTCTATTATTCCCCATAATCTTTTACCATCAACAAAAACAAAAATCCCATAAATCACAGAACAACATCTATTAGATTATGATTATCAATTATATGCCGATCATAACATATATTAGCTTTAAACTGAAAACCACTTCCATAACATATACTATACTATACTATGCGGACAAACATATGTACTATTCCATTTATATATAACATAATCGCCCACCACAATAGTATTTACATACTATGAAAATAGACATATATAATATTCTATTTACCTATACATAGTTTATTTTATTTAAAAATTCACACAAACAAAGTAGTAGAGGTTCACATAGTTATTTTCATTCGAGTCTATTCCATGTATATACGCAGTCAACTGTACTGCCTTACAAATGGAATATAAGCACCCGTTTCTTATAAACATAAAAACTCAAACTTTTGATTACTTTATTTTATAATATCAGATTCCGACATATAACAATAGATGAATGCAAATTGAGAGAATTTAAGAGTAGCAAAGCAACTTACATAATAGAGAATGCGACTTTGTTTAACTGCCGTTACGATGCCTTCTTACTCGTGTCTTCTGTCACCTATGATATCACTAAAATTACCCTAGGAGTGAGTTACTTTCATCAAAAGAGGTTCACTTGTAGTACTTAGGGATCGAATCTACAGAGACTCTAGGATTACACAACAGATTATTTAGTTTTCGAAGTAAAGCTAGATAGCAAGTTTTTAAACAATAACTTAAAAGGTAACCAAGCAATTTACTTGATTGATTGATTTGTTTGTTAAGAGAAAAGAAGGTAGTTAAACTTAGCTATTTTCTCAGGTATGACAAGCATGCAAGTTATAAAGGGTTTTTATTATTCATAGTTCTGGATTCAAACTCTTAAGGAATTAAGGTATTAACTCTTACTGGATCTCGGGTCAAGAACTATCGTTCGATGACCTTGAGTAAATATCGATCGATGTTTCGATAGAAATATTGATCGATCGTTGTTATGCTATATCGGTCGATAGGACGGTTATCTCGTCAATCTATATTGCACCAGCGAGTTCTAATGATTGGTTTGGAAGGGTTCTCTAGTCTTAAATAAACAACTTAGATTCTAGGTAACTGCTAAGTTCTCACTTATCCAAATTGATCCTAAAATCAGAGGTAAGGGTGATCAATCCTTAACATGAGTATTTATAATGACTAGATTTTAGAACTATATTTTAAACACCCTAATGATTGTTACTTCAATGCATGAGTCAACCCTAATGAGAAACCTAAATCCAACAAGAGAGACTACTCAAACATATTTATGAGAGACAAAGTCATAATGGTTTGAATAATGCTTTAAAATAAAAATAGTAAGAAAAGCAATAAGTAAAGCAAGGGAGTTCAAGATCTTCTCTGGATTGTAGTTCAGATCTCTCTCTCTATTCCTAAGCTCTTCTTCAAAGTATGGCTAGATGCTTCTCTAAAAATTAGGTCTAAAAGGTCTATGGAGAAGTCTGCTTAATCTAGTACAAAACCCTCTTAAAATAGCCTAACAGGCGGCCAGGGACTTAAGGTGTAAATTATTAAAACTCATGTGAAGCAATTAGGACTTCTAATCTTCATTTAATTGCTTTGGAGGACTTCTGTATCGATCGATGTAGAATGTATTCTATCGATCGATTTGGATGATCTTTCGTCGGTCGATTGCTCTTAATGCGCATCGGTCGATGTCTTCAACACGTTTTGCTCATATCTTCATAAAGTCTCCATTTTAGCTCCAAAATGGCCATTTTACACCAATGAGTACCTTAACCTGTAAAAGCTCTAAAAAGACACTAAAAGTATTCTTTTGTTTCCAAAAACATATATAAATCATGGTTAAAAGTGGGTAAAATCCATGATATATCAACTCCCCAGACTTATCTTTTTGCTTGTCCTCAAGCAAATAATAGAACATTGGTCTAGAAAAGGTTTGAAAGGCGGAAGCTCCTATAATTCAAAACTTAGAAACATCACCTCTTTACTTATTGCAATCCACTTCAAATATCTATCAATCTCAGAAATACATTATACCATATCCTAGCTTAGCAACCAAATTCAACTAGCCAACAACTCAATGATCTTGTTTGTCTATCCCCTCTGCTAATCTCATTTATGCATAAAATAAAGGTGTAGGCTTTACCTTGGGAGTATCGATCAAGGAACACTTGGATTCAACTCAAACAAGTTTCAGGCATTCTCATTCTGGTTCCTTTTCTCTCTTTATCTCCATTCTCTGAATCCCAAATTTCTTTTTCTTTTATATCAATCCCAATGAACAACTAATGTTCATCTTATTGATCTTTCAACTTTTGTAGTCTCTTTTGACAAAGTGTAGGCGAATATTGGGGTCATAGGTAATGTACCTCTCCCTCGCTTCCACAATGTGTGATCATTCCTTTGATTTAGAATAGTGGGGTCATGGATAATGTACCTCTCCCTCTGCCTCTCAGGAAATCATCTCAATCTTTTATTTTCTTCTTGTGGGATGCCAAAGGAAGGAGAGAAGGAAACCAAAATTTTTGAGACTTTTACCTTCTAGACTTGCATGAGGATTCCGATCCCTTGTATACCAATCCCCAAGACAAGCAATAAATGTCAGGTTAGAATGGAATTTGGCTTCGGTTATTCCATACATTTTCAACAAGTGTTGTCATAGCTGACCGGTGCTCTGCTTTAGCATCTCTAGTACCTTTTGTAACTGACAAATCTAAGAGTGGTGCTTAAGGAGTGGTTAGGTAACAAGTATGAATCTATATAATCATTGCTTCCTTTTTAGTAAAACATCTCTCTATTTTTTCTTTTAAATGAAGTAAAAATGATAGTAATGAAATGAAAATGATAACAAATGAAACTGTTAGTAAGATACCCCTCAGACTTAAACAACACTGTCCCCAGTGTTATTTTGTCTAAGAGGAAGAATCAAAATTCTAATGTAGCAAAAATAATCATGTTAGTAGGAAAAATCGTACCTCTGCCCTTACATATCGATCGATATGTCTGTTAGGACATCGATCGATATATGGTTAGCTGTATCGGTCCACATAATATGGCGTACGTCGATCGATATAGGATGCCTTCGCCTATTGTGTAGTTAGTCTGCCAAACTCACACTCACCATTGATGGGTTATGTAACCCTATGTTAACTCTGTTAGACATACTCAACACACACAAATAGTTAGAGAAAAAGTAGTAGCAGGCATAGTCATAGAAAGTACGAATAACTATTCTACAAGTCTGGAAATAAAAGTGAAAACATAATAGTACGAGATAAGGGATAGAAAGGAGCAAGTGAATCAGTCGTCACTGCTCTCGTCGTCGTCCTCGTCCTCCTGATCAGGCTGGTGGGAAGGACCTGTCGCCGATGGGTCAATGGCTGAAGTGCTCACTCGGCTCGAACAACGGCATCTCGAGACACGGGACCAGATGGCGCGAAGAGAATCCAACACTCCTCTCCTGTAGACCTGCTCCTCTCCTGTCTCTATCCTTGAGAGATCTGGGAACGGGGGTAGCGATGCTGATGATCAAGCTCGAGAGGGACCGGTGCTGCGGGCCCTTGTGACACGGCGCTGCGCGGGTGGGTCGAGGACTAGGCTCGGGTCTGGCTAGAACCAAAGCCTGTCGAGGTTGCCCGCAAAGGCAGTCGTCGCTGGGTGAGGTAAAAGGAACCGGTGTAGACCAGCTGGAGTCCTGAAAAACCAATGCCGCTGCCTGTCCATCCAATTGCTGTTACGCAGATGTTCCTCGTCCATGTAAATCCGAGTGGTGACTGCGGTGCCCTCATTAAACCTGATCCCACAGTGCTGGAATATCAGTGTCAGCAAACTCCCGACGGTCTCCCTCTTCCTCCCCGATCCTCCAGAAAAAGGCTTGGTCTTCAGGCTGACTAGGTGCTCAGTGAAGACGGCACCCATGTTGGGTGTGGCCATGTCGCGCTCGGGGTCCAGAAAGGTCAGATCGACCAGTCCGTCCAGTGCGTGGTACAGCAGGGTAAGCTTGGTGATCCTTACCTTGTTAGGCTCCATCTTGCACAGCAGAGTGGAGGCAAGGATCCTCATGAAGTACCGGAGAGTCGGGTGGCGGATATCGGACTAAAGCACTGAGGCTGAGCTCCAGGGACCTGTGCAAAAGATCGCCCAGAACTTTTCGACCTCTGAGAAGGCGGAGATGGAACTGGAGGTGGCGGTGTCGTTCCCAAACCCGTAGATCTCGCAGAGCTCGGGGACAGAGACGTAGTACCTGATGCCTCTAGCAAAGAAGGAGAGAACACCGTCACAAGCAACAATTGGTGGCGGGTTCTTGTACACAAAGCGAATGGTGGCCATGAATTGCTTGACGAGCGACGGGTAAAGGTCATAGGTTTGGGAACCATGGTCCCAAATCCGATCTGGATGAGCATCTCGCTAAGGTCCTTCTCGATCCCTAGACATCGGAGGGTGGCTGAGTCGATGAAATGAGTGGGAAAATTCTCCACATCAAGCCATGCGTTGTAGAGCAGGCTGTCATAGTTGTCCCAGAAATTGCTCACAAGACGGTGCAGGCATGCGGTGCTCGTAGCTGCGACTCGCTTGTCGGCGAAGTACTGGTAGATCCGGATGAGTTCTCCGTCTGCACGTGGCCAAGGGTCACGCTCATCTTCCCTTTCCGAGGAGGAAGAAGATGATGGAGGTGCTCTTCTGGAAGAGCTAGGGCCGTCGAGTCTCTGCTTGGTCCTCTTCTCACGTTGCGTGTCAGAAACCATCTGCAAAAAGGAGAGGAAATGAGAGTATCAGCAATCCGTTTAGTTCATCGATATCGACCGATGTCAGTCGATGGATATCGATCGATAACGATCGATTTCAAGTTCTTCCGAGTCCGGTCAAGACGTGCATATCGATCGACAGAGCAAGCTCCATGTCGATCGATACCGAGTCGCAAAACCTGCAAGAATCTCAACAACGCAAATCGCAATTTCAAAGTGTAAATCCTAGTTCTAACACTTATAAACCTCTAATCTAACGATCCTAACAACTCTAATCGATTAAAACCTATCAACCGATTTCTAGGTAAAATATGAGTTCACCCTTGTTCTCTTTAGAAATCTAGAAATCAATGGGTTATACCTTGGAGGATTTCGGAACTGAGAGTGAAATCAAGATAGGGGGAAAATTTCGAATCGATTGAGGCAAAAAACGGGTAGGATCCGTGAAGAATCGAGAGAGAAAGGGAGGTTTTTGTGTTTCGGGTGTGTTGTGCGATTATGAGGGGGAAGAGAGGTGCGTATCGACTTAAAAGGTGTTTGCCCTCGATATGTCCGTATCGACCGATACATATAGGTGTATATCGGTCGATATGACTTGGTTAGGCTATTATGCTTACAATTTTGCTTAAGGTTAAGTAATTAATTAATTGAAACTAAATGCATTAATTTTGAAAAACATGATGAATTAAATCCTAATTGGGGTAACCTATTCTATTGGGTATCATAGGCGGAGTTAGGCGTACCTAACCGGAGGGGTTTATCATTTGGGGGCTTTACCCAATAGTGTTTCACTCGTTGTCCATTGACTGTAAATTCTTCTCCCTTCTCATTTACAAGGGTAACGGTTCCATTTGGTGGGGCCGCTATTACAGTAAAAGGACCAGACAAACGAGAGCGAAGTTTTCCGGGAAATAGATTCAAACGAGAGTTGTATAAGAGAACTTGATCATTCAGGACGAAATGTCGAGAAAAAATGTGTTTGTCTTAAAAGCTGTTCTGTAAGCCCAGAGTGCATTATCCAATTCCCTGGACCAATCCTTTCTTTTGGCTCCGACAGTCTTTTCTAGAATTTCTTTGATCTGCCTGTTAGAAACTTCGACTTGTCCACTAGTATGCGGATGGTAAGGCGTTGCAACTCTATGGTGGACTCCTTTCTTTTTGAGCAGATTCTCAAAGATTTTGTTGATAAAATGGGTACCACCGTCGCTTATAACTACACGAGGGACTCCAAATCTTGGGAAAATGATGCTCTTGAAAAGTTTGATAACAACAGAGGCATCATTCGTGGGTGATGCAATTGCTTCAACCCATTTGGAAACGTAATCTACAGCAACATGAATGTAGCGGTTTCCGTAAGAGGTAGGGAAAGGACCCATGAAGTCGATCCCCCAACAATCGAAAACTTCTACTTCGAGGATAAATTTTTGTTCCATTTCATGTCGCTTGCTGATTTTTCCTCGAAATTGGCATCTGTCGCACTTGACGATAAAGAAATGAACGTTGCGGAACATAGTAGGCCACCAAAATCCAGCTTCGAGAATTTTGGAAACCGTTTTAAAGGTTGCAAAATTGCAAGCGTATTCGGATCCATGGCAGTGGTAAATGATATCAGCAATTTCAGATTCTGCCACGCATCGTCGAAATATTCCGTCGGCGCACTGTTTATAAAGGTAAGGTTCGTCCCAGTGATACCTCCTTATTTCTCTGAAAAATTTCTTTCTATCGTAGTGTTTAAGTTCTTCGGGTTCGACGTTGGCGGCAAGATAATTTACTATGTCAGCATACCAAGGTCTCTCGCTAAATTGCTTTTCCACAGCGTGCGTTTCCTGCTCGACATCTCCACTATGGGAGATGTTGTGTCTATCAGCGAGTGTTTGGCGTGCCACCGTTACAGTCGTGTCGATGGGGATCTTAAACGTGATGTTACGTAAGTCAATATTGTCGCTTCCATCGATCGACATGGTATCACCAGTATCGATCGATTCAACTGAAAGTGCATCGATCGATGTCAGGTCTCTGAAATCATTGTCTTCAGTATCAACGGCTGATGCAAATTCAGAAGAGAGTTGTATCTGGACGATGAGTGATGAATCTGTGAAGTACACATTTTCAGTTGGTATGAAATTATTGATAGGGACTTCTTCGTCTATTCTGATCCGAGAAAGATGATCTCCGACACCATTGTCTACTCCCCTCTTGTCCTTTATTTCCATATCGAACTCTTGGAGAAGGAGTATCCATCGGATAAGGCGTGGTTTCGCATATTTCTTTTGCATTAGATACCGAATAGCGGCATGATCAGTGTGAACAATGACCTTCGAGCCTACTAGATAGTGACGGAATTTTTCGAAAGTGTATACTACTGCAAGTAGTTCTTTCTCGGTTGTTCCATAGTTCCTTTGGGCTTCGTCCAGAGTTCGTTTGGCATAATAAATAGCATGTAGCTTCTTCTCTTTTCGTTTCCCTAGAACTGCTCCTACAGTGAAATCGCTCACATCGCACATTATCTCGAATGGGAGGTTCCAGTCAGGTGCTTGTACGACGGGGGCAGTTATCAGCGCCTTCTTGATCTTTTCAAATGCCTATTGGCAATCCGGTGTGAAATCGAATTTAGTGTCTTTACAAAGGAGAGTAGTCAGGGGTCTGGCTGTCTTGCTGAAATCCTCGATAAATCTCCTATAAAAGCCTGCATGTCCTAGAAATCTCCTGATATCTTTTACGTTAGTAGGGGGTGGTAGACTCATCATCACTTCTATTTTTGCTCTGTCTACCTCAATTCCTGCTGCGGACACTTTGTGTCCGAGCACGATTCCGTCATTGACCATGAAATGACACTTTTCCTAGTTGAGGACCAGATTCTTTTCCTCACATCTCTCCAAAACCTTGCATAGGTTGTCGAGACAAATTTTAAAGCTTGATCCATAAACTGAGAAATCATCCATGAATACTTCCATGAAATTTTCTATCATATCAGTGAAGATTGACATCATTCAGCGTTGGAAAGTATCTGGGGCGTTACACAGACCAAATGGCATTCTCCGATATGCGAATGTTCCATAGGGGCTTGTGAATGTTGTCTTTTCTTGATCATCTGGATGTATCGGGATTTGGAAAAATCCGGAATACCCATCAAGAAAACAATAGTATTGATGATTTGCTAATCTTTCCAACATCTGGTCAATAAAAGGCAGAGGAAAGTGATCTTTCCGAGTAGCGGAATTCAGTTTCCTATAATCGATGCACATGCGATGTCCGGTTACAGTCCTTGTTGGGATAAGTTCATCTTTTTCATTCCTGACAACTGTAATACCTCCCTTCTTTGGTACAATGTGGACTGGACTTACCCAATTGCTATCAGAGATTGGATAAATTATCCATGCATCAAGCAGTTTAATGATTTCCTTTTTGACGACTTCCTGGAGATTTGGGTTTAGTCGTCTCTGATGCTCTACAGATGTCTTTGATTCGTCCTCCAGATGAATCCGATGCATACAAAGGTCAAGATATATGCCTGGGATGTCATATAAAGAGTATCCAAGTGATTTCTATGCTTGCGAAGCTTGTTTAGCAATAGAGCAAGTTCCCCGTTAGTGAGATTTGTGTTAACTATCACAGGATAGCAATCGTCCATAAGGAAAGCATACTTAAGTCCAGCAGGTAATGGCTTAAGCTCCACTTTTGGTGGTTTTTCCTTTGTGAGATTTCCAACTGATGGTGGGTGTCAATCGATACTGCTTTTAAGATATCGATCGATGTCGATCTCTGATCCATCACCACTGTTGGTTTCAACGTGTGAGGATCCTTTGCTAGTTGCTACGAGACGCTCGCACTCGGTTGCTCTGCTATCTATGCCAAAGATTTCGTTCTGAGCAGATACATATGCATCTTCCAAATGATCATCCGAGTACAACTTCTCAAAAGATTCTTGGGTCAGTTCATCCACCTCGTCTGTTGGTGTCGAAAACCGTAATCTCGAAATCAACGTCTGCGATAGCTTCTGTAAAAGATGGAACCATTATTTCCCGCAAAATCATTTTATAAAATGATTAATACCGTTTTATAAAACTCGAAGATCATTTTATAAAACTCGGAGATCGTTTTATAAAAACTCGAAGATCGTTTTATAAAACTCGAGAGATCATTTTATAAAACTCGGAGATCGTTTTATAAAAACTAGAAGATCGTTTTATAAAACTCAAAGATCGTTTTATAAAAACTCGAAGATCGTTTTATAAAAACTCGAAGATCGTTTTATAAAACTCGAGAGATCATTTTATAAAACTCGGAGATCGTTTTATAAAAACTCGAAGATCGTTTTATAAAACTCGAGAGATCATTTTATAAAACTCGAGAGATCGTTTTATAAAACTCGAGA
>CAKOAT010369376.1:2578-13016 GCA_932364175.1 Eruca vesicaria subsp. sativa
GATCTTCGAGTTTTATAAAACGATCTTCGAGTTTTATAAAACGATCTTCGAGTTTTATAAAACGATCTCTCGAGTTTTATAAAACGACCTTTCGAGTTTTATAAAACGATATCTCGAGTTTTAGAAAACGATCTTTCGAGTTTTATAAAACGACCTTTCGAGTTTTATAAAACGATATCTCGAGTTTTATAAAACGATCTTCGAGTTTTATAAAATGATTCTCGAGATTCATAAAACTGTTGCGTTTATGTGTTTGCGGAGAATTTTGGCTATTGATTCCGTCGTACCGATTTTGACCCCAACACATGATTCATTCTTTTAAGAAACTTGAACCAAACAAAAACAATTTCAATGTGTTCATGAAAACTATCCTGGCCTTGTTTTGAGTTTTGATAAGTTTTTGGAACATAAACAAAGCTTTGATCATCTTGAAAAGTCATTAGAGCTTAACAACCTGATCTTTGTTTTAGAAAACCTTGTGATTCTTTTGCTAGCTTTAAAGATGATGGTTTGGTTATGAAATTTTCTAGCCATGAACTGGTCTCTTATGGTTTGTTTGAATTCACACATGCCTGGAAAGAACCTGTTATTAAAAATGAACCAAAAACACTTGGAGCTAAAATCGAATTTGATTTCTCTAAAATAAAACTTGCTGATTCTTGTTATGAAACTTATAAATCTTTGTTTGTTCTTAGATCATGCCTGCAGAATGATGTTGTTTTGAGATTTGGTGATATATTAGTGTACAACACATTCTTTGCAAGTCTTGCTAAACCTGTGAGAAATGTGCTAACCGATTTGAATCTGATCTTGAACTAAAACTTTTGTGTTCTGAATCTAATCAAGTTAGGCACGTTTTCGAAATGTTCTATGGTATTTCATGCCTAGAAAACATTCTGATCTACAACACTTTCTTTGATAAACATGTGGTGCCTTGGATAAGTAATTCTCAGTTTGAACTTGTCTTTTGTGTTTTAAATCTAAGAAACTTGTTCCTGTTTTGAAATTGTTTTTTAGGAACTATGCTATCATGTGCCTTGACACTATTCTGGTGTACAACACTTACTTTGATAGGCATCATGATGATCTGAAACATGTGCTTCATGTTCTAGGGAAAGAAAGTTTGGTTTATGATATGAACAAGAACATGTTTTGGACTGATAATTCTGGATATCTAGTCTCTGTTTTAAGTGTCCAGGAAAAAGCAGTCTCAAAGGAGTGTAAGGGACGAGAGCAGAGACCATGCTTATAAGTATGAGATTTTGAGATGGAAGTACTTGAGGAAAATTGTTTCAAAACTCCAAGGAAGTTTCTGTCCAAAACTCTTCTTTGCTGTTGCTTATATGTTTATATGCTTGAACTTTTGTCTCGTGTCTAACCTCTTTCCTTTTGATGTAGGAGATACATATTTGAGTACAAATCTTTTTAAAGGAGGAGGGAATGATGTAACCATGGCTGAGCCAGCTCAATATCCAACAAATGACAACCCATGATGGAGGAGACCAGCTAAGAAGACTGAAGTTGAGCTGAAACCAGCTGAAGTTACTAAGGTTGAGCTGAACCAACTGAGTGACACTACTTTGGAGATGGATGAGCTGAATGAGCTAAGTGACATTGAAGAAGGAGCTGGATTAGCTGCCGGACGAAATGGGTCCTATTCAGCCTAAGGAAAAATTCATAAAAAGTTCATTAAGGGTCTGATTCATGCCAAATTCGACCAGCCCTTTTATCAGTCCATGTCTGACCATTTCCCATCAATAATACAAAGGGAGAGTTAGCAAGAAATTCCTGGTTGTGGACATGCCAAGGGCCATTCAAAGAAGAACTCAATTTTGGTCAAAAGTCAAGTCTTGCCTAGTTCTTATCTTAGTCTTGTTTCCTAGTAACTAAATTTCTTAATTTCTTCACTTTATCTTTTTATTTCTACATATTGTAAACCTAGATAAGTTGCCAAGAATAAATTCATTCACCTTTTTTTTCAAAAAAATTCTCTCAAGTCTGTGAATTCCTTATTCATCTCTGAACACTAATTGCTAAAGAGTTCATTCTCTATAAGCAAAACCTGACTTTGATCACAACATAGTTCATTCTCTTGATCTTATACACATCTACACAAGATCTGATCAATCCATAGATCATTTCTGAAGATCATCCCATCAACCATCTATCACCATCAAAATCCATCCTTATCACTATCAAACCATCTGATCATCCTTCAAGAATCAGAGACAAAAAAGGATCTCTCCTCACAAGGAATTCATCAATACTAATTAGGTTACTAATGTTAGTAGTGTACACAAATACAATGTACACAAATTTAATACAAATATATACGATAAAACAATGGATGTATAAGTAGTTTCATCAAAAAAAAATTTATGAAATAAATGTACACATAGACACTAATTAGGTTACTATTGGTAGTCGTGTACACAAATATAATGAACACAAATTTAATACAAATATATACGATAAACCAGTGGGTGTACATGTAGTTTCGTCAAAACAATATACATGAAATAAGTGTACACATACTAATTAGGTTACTAATGGTAGTCGCATACACAAATACAATGTACACAAACTGAATACAAATATATATATTGTTTTATGTTAAAAAATATAACTTAAACAATTAAGTGTGTGTGGTGTAGAGGTAATTGGATTGGCTTATCTCTCTCTAGACCCGGGTTTGATACACACTATGGTTCTTTTTTTCTCAATTTTTAATGAGTGGGAATTTTTGTAATTAGATCATCAACTTCATATTATGGCTTTCCACGATTCTACAACTATATTTTCGGGCTGTCATAGCTAATTAAGATATCGGAGTCGTTGATTTTTTCTTTTTAAAATGGGTCCAAGCAGCAGTAAATAACTAATACATCATGTACGATCGTTACAATGCACATAAATTTAAGAAAAATATCACTCCTCTGCTTACAAGTCTCGTGTTACTTGAAAGCTTACCCACCAACTAATACGAGAGACGAACTGATAAGAAGTCGGAAAATGATAGATTAACAGTCTCTTTAGCTTTTTTTTTTTTAAATATCAAATTAACAAAACGATACATCTTACAGTTGTCAGAAAGTTGAGGAAAAGGTGAACTGCCAAAGATAAATTAATTACATTTTTTTAATTAATTACATATTAATTTGAAATCGTAACATGTCTTTCATATCTCTTTTTACCTTTTTATTATTTATCTTTATGTCACACCTTTTTCAATTTACAGTGAGTGATCTAAATCTAAAATTAGTTATGAATAAAATTATTTAGATTATTTTATTATTTGAATTCAATATTGACTATTTGGAATATACGACTTCAACTCACCAGAAATTTTACAATGATCAGATATGGTAATGATTCAACTGCAAGCAAAATCAAAAATCCTATATATAATAGTAGATTTTCGAGGTTCCTAAAGTTGTCCACGTCAGCAGGTAAGTGAGTCCCGCCGATGTGTTTTACAAAAAACAATAATAGTATAAAACTTTGTTATGTTGATTATTAACAACAAATGATGACTTGGTCGAGTGGTCTAAGCTGGATGTTGTAAGGTTTGTTTTACGAGTTTACGTGTTCAAAACTTATAGCTTGCATGTTTAAATATTTTTTTGGGTTAGATTTGTTTTTTTCGATTTAAACCTGGTAAGGTTACAAAAATACTAAGTGGCCCTTTCAAGCCAACATCTCTCTTCTAACCCTAGCGATCGCCGGCTACAAACGTCGCAACTAATCCTAATCATTTCCACTCTGAATATATCGACGTTATCACCAACTCTCTCTCTCTCTCTCTCTCTCTCTGGTCAATTTCGGCATTTACCATGTCAAAGGAACCTGAATCTTCTGACTTGTAAATTCCCCCCCCCCATATCTTAGCGTTTCGTTTTCCAATCACAAAGTTTCAAACTTTCTTATCGAGATTAGGTTTTGTAGTTCATCTCTCCTCTAATAAGTTGGTTTTGACTCGTAGGTTTTTGTTAAAGGAAGTCGAATATTGATTTCAGTACAACTATCCTTGAGAGAAAGAAGCCTCCTAATCAAACTGTTGTCGACGAAGCCGCTAACGATGACAACTCTCTCTCTGTCTCTCTCCATCACTCCACCGTGGAAAACTCTCCAGCTTTTCCAAGCGATGCAATTCTCAACAAGGTTTGTTTTATGTATTATTTGTTTAATTACTTAAACCTGAATTGCTGGAATCTGAGATTGAATGTTGGTTTTAATTATTACCAATTTATGGTTTTTACTTACTTGATTGATGGATTGTTACGTGAATGCACTTCTTCTCTCTTGATTTGTTGTTGAATTATACATCACTGTGACCTCTTTTCAGTTGTTATTATATTTGTAAAGGCATGGAATTAGGATCTACTTGTCATGTCATTAAATATGATCTACTTCTGGCTTTTCAGGGTAAGAAAAGCTGTATACATTGTGTTTGCTGATGAATCAATCATGTGAGGAAACTAAGAACAGAATGAACAAGGTCGTATGGAAACTTGAGGTTTAGACTGGGTGATGTCACCTCTGTTTACCAATGCCCTGACGTCAAGTACTGAAAGCGTGTGCATATCTTGCATGTCGATGATACTGTTGAAGGTCTTGATGGAAGGTAAACCAAATCTTTAATTATCTTTCATATCATTTATGTTAATCTCTGTCTTTTGGAGTTTATGTTTTTCCTTTATGTCAGTATAATAAGTTGTGGATGCCATCTGTGAGAGGAGGAATGAGGAGTGTGGAGTTCAAATGTATCGAGACTGATAGCTGAGTACTATGTGGTCCCTCTAGATACAGAGATTCTCTGTGAGGGTGAACCAACTAAGAGAGAGGATGAAGAAATCCTGGATAATGTCGGTTATGATGATGCTGGTGATGTCAGGAACCTATGGCTCAGATTACAGAACCTCCTTTGCTACAATCCTATAACTATTCAAGTCAACTGGTGTGAAGCCACCAAATGGTATTCATGACTTCCTAGATCCGGACAGTTCATTGCCTGCACTGTGGATAATAAAACTGAAGCTTTTTTCTTCTGTATTAATGGACATGAGATCATGTTAAAACTAGCTGGTGAGAGCAACCACATGAAATCTTTTGAAGAGGCTGAGAAGATTACAGTGAAGATACTTAGAATCCCATACACTAAACATGGTTCACTAAAACAAATGATCGTAACTTCTGCCACACGATTAGGTAAACATCACGACCTTTTCATGTATGGTAACCCAGTTCTTTAAAATTTGTCTTTATCTATAGCAGAAATAAATTCAGATTTTGTGAGTCGCCATCACCAAAAGCATTACTTGGGAGTGAGTCACCACTCACCAGCGATGTAATCAACGCTACTAGGCAACCATAATATTAGGCAACCATTCTACAGCTATGAGAGTCAGCTAACCAATGCTCAGTTACAGAACTCAAATGTTTGATCATGACAGGTTAGTAGCTAACTGAAACATTTTCTGAGTTTTTTGGTATTTGTTATTTTCAGCTTCTTGACTTCAGTTTTGTGGTATGATCTCAGTTGTGACGTTTCTAAATTTGGGTGTATCTCCTTTTCCTCCTACAAAGAAACCTGTTGACATCAACAAGGCAAAGGCGGTTTGCTCTTTTGGGTGTAGAGTTATAATTAGCTAAAATATAAAACATGTAATTTGGATTTTTGTTAGCTTCGATCTGGAACATGTTAAAATGCGTACATGCTACTGCTTTATCTGGGAATGATGTTAGCTTCTGAATTAGTTTATCAAGAGTGGTCCTGATTAGGAAGAACCTGTTTGAACTTAATGCCCTTCTACAGTTCAGCTAGGGTACAGTAGATCCTAAAATCCACACTCAGTATTTTATAGAAATCGAGAGTTCAATCAGGGGAAGACAAAAGATGTGGGCAACTATGCTCTTAAACACAACGATATAATCACACTTCGGTTGACAAAAATAGATTTTTATTGAATATGAAATTCGTTTACAAAGTGATGAACAAGATCGGAAATAACAACAAAAAGTATAAGAAGTAGAACTAGAAATCTATAGAATGAGGTCGATGCACTTAGTGAATAGCTCTAGGTTTTTTCCGTGTGTGTTGAACTTCACTCTAGCTTCCTTTTTTAATTCTCTTCCTCCTCTAACTATTCCTTCGATCTTCGGGGTCCCATTTCGACCTCGTACCGTTCATCGACCATGATGTGACATCGTGCATGGGCCTGGTCCTCATTACCACTACTGTCCTTGGCCTCGTTCTTACTTTATTCCTTGATTTCCCTGCGGGCCTGTTTGTTTACTCCTTCGATGAATCTCGAGTTAATAGACCCGATTTTGGGTCCAACATGTACCTTATATGTGTCTCATTTTTTCAATTGAAACCTAAATAGATAGCCTAATATCTTAGGGTGATCAGTTCATAAGGTGAGATATATGTGGGTGATTTCTTGTGGAAGTGTATGTAATGACTGTTGTGCTTCCAATCATTAAACTGTAAGTCCCTCCGAGTAAATGAAGACCATTGAAATGTAACTTCTCTTTATATTATTGTGTCTTAATCTTACAAACATGTTTTATGATATTTTTCATGTTCATTACAAAGCAAGCAAACCCCGAGCTTGTGCAGGGTTAACGATCTCTAGTCAATATCAATATGTGATAATGTCCCAACGAATTAGCAAAAATAAATGTGATAATGTCATCCTTTGTGGGTATGCAAGAAAAAAACAACCTATCAACTCTCTCCTCTTTCTCTCCTTGAAGATTTTGTTCTTTTCAGATCTAGCTCCTCCGGCGGTTGCCACCACATCCTTCTCGCGACCGCCGGAGCTCCATCCTTCTGTTTTCTTCTTCCCGGTGTGTGTTGTTCTCTCCCTCCGTCGTCTCTTTCTGGTTTCTTTTTCCGGCGGGTTTAGTGCGGTGCGTCTCAGATCCAGTTCAGATCCGGTCTCTCTGCTGTTTGTCTAGTCGTTTCTGGGTGGTAGCGCTGCTTGAGGACGGCAGTTGCGCTTCATGGCTTTGTCGGCGGCTTGTTCTAGAGTTTCCGTCCGGTTCTTTTTCCCTTGAGTTCGGCCGTTCTTCTGTTCGAGTGGTGCGGTGTTAGCGTCGGGAAGCTTTGCTTGGCTGCGTGTCCCTTTTACCGACGTCTTGGCGAGTCGGTGAGGTACGTGGCTGTGGTTTTGTTTAGGTCTGAGGTTTCGCGAGATCGCGGATCTATCTCCTGAAACTCTTCTGGTGGTCTCTGGTGGGGCGCGTGGGCTTGCTGGTGGTCGTGCTGCGTTTCAATTTCTCGGCTTTTCCTGTGGCAGCGCGTGGTGGCAGCGTGTGGTAGTTTCGGCGACGGGTGGTGGTGGCGCGTGTTACCGTAAAAGTGTAACTTTGGCTCCATTCGCGAGCTATTCCAGTTCCCAGTAGTTTTTCCTTCCCGCTTCCTTGGAGTTCTCGGCGGTGTGGCCCTACACTCCACTCTCTCATCCCATTTGATGTGCGAGTTTGCTTGGAGGCCTCAGCGGTGGTTGCTATCTTTCATTGCCGTGCGGCAATGGGCATTGGATCTGCTTCTGTAGGTGTGTTCCCGAGGAGGAGTTTCTGTGCGGTCCGCTCCTATATGTGGGTTCGGTTAAATGGGTGTAGACGGTCACGATGGGTCAGATTTGGAGGCGGATTCCTTAGACCTGCCTTTCGAACGACGGCATCGTCGCGTGGAAACTCTCTCTCGTGCCGTGGGGGATGCACTTGTCTGGTGTTTTTGGTAGATTCGTGCTTTGATTCATGGTGCTGGTTTGTGTTGTGTCGGGTTGCGGAAGCTACAGGAGCCGTTGCTTCTAGGTTTGAGGGTGCCTGTCTCTCGGTAGCTCGTGGCATCTGTCCCTTCTTCTCCGACCTTTCCAGTTTTCTTTTGGTCCTTGCCCATTTCCGTTTCTTAGCTGGTAGATAGAATAGTAGTTTTTCCACTTCACTTTCTTGTAATTGTCGGTCTTTGTTGTATAGTTTAGTTTACTTACCGCATTCCGCTACTCGTCATCTTTGTAACCGCTGTAAAAAAATTGAAAAAGAGTTAGTAGGAGTCAAAAAAGGCGTGAAAAAGAGTTTAAAGACTCCCTTTCTAAAGTTAAACTATCTTTGTGTTGTTTTAAATTTCTAGTACAACGCTCGTACAATTTTTAGCTAAATCTCATTTACATGCAATTCTTTATCAAATTAGTGCTTTGTACCTTTCGTATACTATTATGTCTGTAAAACAATCATGGACAGTTTAGTAGGAGTTCATGTGCGTCTGGTTAGTTCTTATTAATTTTAACACTTTTTGTAATTTTATAGTAGATCTAACTTCATCTCACTTGTCATACCGAGAAGATAAATGATTTTGTCTAAGAAGACTTTTACTTGTTTAGCATTTTTGTTCTGTTCTGAAATGAATGTTATCAATTTTGTATTAGTTAGATATATCTGTGAGACCCAATGTTAATTTTTTGTGTTGATTCAGAAAACTAAACAAAATAAAATCCTTGAAATGTATTAACTTTCGTTAATAAATTTACCATTGGAAATTTTCATCATACATAGTATGTATATCATTGTGTAGTAAAAGACAACGAATTTGGTAGTGATCACTAGTATAATGATATCAAATGTTTCTTCATCTCAAGACTTTTTCAAGAACAGTATAAATAAGAAAACTGTTGAGCACATATGCACATTTGGAATTAATTCATACTTGTAATCATCTAGTTTTCATGGAGTTGAAAGTGACTTTATCAGTTAACCAGTGACATCTTTTAATGGATACAAACACACCCATATATGAGTGTGTAGATAGATATGTGATTAGGTTAACCAACTTATATAAAAAAATATAAGTTTATCTAACGTATTCAACATTGTTGGATCGTTTACGTCGGTAGTTACTTGATTGTGTATTTACAGTTTCATTTAACCTGATATAAAACAAAACAAAATATAACCGAAAAGGTATTTAACTTAAATAGAATTCATTATTTATTTTTGCAGTTGAATTTTGGTAATTTGGTTATTCCTGTTAGTAAAGATAAGACGAAACCTACGATGAATCTGAGATTTGATCTTCGTTTTGAATTGAATCAAGTTGTTTGTTAACGTAGAAAACAGAGAATGCGTAAACTTAAAGAACACGAGAGAAATTGTTATCCAGTTCGAGCGCAAACCACGACTCTACGTCTGGCCGAGGTTTTCTCCTCAGAATTCACTAAGCACAGTGTTTACAAACGTTCGCCGGAAACTCTCACCAGAAAAACCCCCAAGAACCTTACAATCTCTCACCGGAATGATAAAGCTCTCACCGTGTTTCCCTGTGTTTCCCACATGATCAATCACCGCTTTCTCTCACCAAAAAAACTAATTGATCTCACTTTCTCTCTCTACCCAAAGCTCACACCTCTCACCGTGAAGAAGAACACCCACTGTAAAAACTTGTAACAACCCGTGGACCCCACCTCAAAACGGCAACCACTTGCATGTGTAGAAAAAGATATAAAACGACGACGTCCAACTAAAACTCCTAAACCATACCGCATTCATCCCGAATCCAAAACCGGATCCAATTGCATGGTTTACTTCCATCAGATGTCAAAACCCGAACACTTCTATTATTCCAGAGGTTTTTAACCAACATCTAACGACAAACTCCATCTTGGTCAACAAACCTTCTCCTCTGTGCTTAGATCCTTCCGAAATCTTGTTTTTCCTCCTGCAACTATCAACTAGCAGAGGCACCGAGTAAGTTCAAGAGATTCTTAAAACTACTCACCGGAAAAATCTTTGTGAAAACATCTGCCGGATTTTCACTTGTGGGAATCTTCAACACTCCCACATCACTTTCCTCAACTCGTTCCCTTAAGAACCCTAGCTTAGTGGCCATGTGCGTCGTTCTCTCATGATGTACATTATTATTTGCCAACGCCAATGCACTCTAAGAGTCACAGAATATCTCAATATCTTCTTGTTTGTACCAAAACTCTTCACTGAGACCTCTTAACCAAATGGCTTCTTTCGTGGCTCCAGTCATTGAGATGAATTCAGATTCTATTGTGGACAAAGCTACCACACCTTGTAAAGTTGACTTCCAACTTATTGCACTTCTTCCTGACACAAATGAGTAACCAGTGTGATGCTTGCTCAAATGTTTATCCTAAGGAGCAAATTACTCTCTCAAATAAGAGATTTATTGCAGTACTTAGGGATCGAATCCACAAGGAGCTATGGCACCTGTGAGGGATAAAACTCACTTTCTAATTGAGGTTAGGTTAGGATTGGGGAGAAGACAATCGTGGGCTGAATCCCTTAAGAACTTAGAGAATGAATACGTTGTTTATATTGATGTTTGGTAATAAAAGAGTTTACAAAGATGATCCTTGATCTGAATACAGAGAATAATGGAGAACGAATAAGAATAAAGTGTATTGGA
>CAKOAT010369598.1:4356-26160 GCA_932364175.1 Eruca vesicaria subsp. sativa
ATCTTGTAATTACTTGAAGATGATGAGGGTGAGAGAGTAAATATGTCATTTTCGAAAAAAAAATAAAAAAAACAAATTGATGGCATTTTCGTGAATTATATGAACTTGTGGGGTGAATTAGACAAAATAAAGTTCCAAAAAAAAAGGAGGTTAGTTTTGTGGTTGACTTCAAGTTTCAGGTCAATTATGCAAAAAGCCCAAGTTTGAAATTAAATATTAAGTTTTCAATATTTGTTCAATGCAAATTTTAAAAGTAAAAAAATTAAGTAATTTTAGTTGATATATACATTAGAACTTTTATAAATTAATAATGTTGAGATTTTGAAATTTTATTAAATTATAAAAATATTAGTTTACAAACGTTTCTTTATTTAGATTTCTTATTTTAATACATAATTTATTCTAAAATAAGAAAATATTTGATTTTACTGTACAATTTTGTAAATTTTATAATTTTATAATTATATATATATATATATATATATATATATATATATATTTGTTTAATCTAAATATCTAGTACAAAAACTTAAGAAAAAAATATTTGGGAAAATCAAAATAATTCTAATGTTTTCTCGAAAATATTTTTTTATTGTATTAATTTTTAAATTTTATATATTTTACATATCTATAGAATATGAGTACAGTTGTTATTACCTCTCTAATAGAAAATATTTTAATCAAATTTTAATGTGTTTTTTTGCTCATTAAATTTTTTAAGATTTTTATATGATTTGCCCTATATACTTAGCTGACAAAAATGATATAGAAAAGCTAAAGCAAGAAGATCTGATCTTGCTATATACATAATCCAATTGATAGATAAATTAAAATATGAAAAATAATCAAAGTTAAAAATATTAAACTTTTGTGAAGTTAAATTTTAGAAATCCTTTTCCGGGTGAAAATCCAGTAATGGTTATTAAATGCTAATTGGATTCTCTGTTTTTGTGGAAATTGAATCATGTTTTCGGCAAAACGACAGATCTGTTTTTGTTGGAAATTGAATCATGTTATCGGAAAAAAGACAGAGAAATTAGGGCTCAACCGGGTTCGAACCGGTGACCTATTGATCTGCAGTCAATTGCTCTACCACTGAGCTATGAACCCAATTTGTTATTGTCGCTCGGTGTTTAGTAAGTTTTTAGTTATTATTCCTTTTTATAACGTAAAAATCATTGTTATCAACTTATTTATCACTTACATCTACTCTATCTACTCTATTAAAATAGAGTTATTCTTTTTATCTACTGATATAAGTTGTCATTTAAATTTGTACTCTCTCTAGAGTATTACAAATAATACAAGTCATATAGTTGATTGAACCGCATTACTTAAATTAAATCGACAGTTATTTATGGAATAGAGTTTTGGGCTTACTTTTGGTTATTATGACAAATTATATAGTTTGGGTTTTGGGCTTAGTATTAAAGAAAAACTCCAAAAAACATTGAATAAATTTCCTACCTTAATGGATCAAAAAATCAATTACTATTTTAAGGTCCAAAAGTATTTAATATTTTAACAAAACAAAATTATATATTATTAATCACTTATTTAAATCATGTACTTTAAAACATGTTAATATTTTTTTTATTTTAAATAACAATCACTCTGTCTTGATAAATTTCAATGGTAACTTTTATAATAGTTTTTTTCTTCTTAAATAATTTACTGATTTAAAAAAATAAATGTAAAGCAAAAATAAAAACCAAATCTTAAAATTAAAATCCAAAACCAAAAGCTGAAAACGTATGTTATATTTTTGCTTTTGTTTTGTTTATTTACAAAATAAACTATTGCAATTTATTTAAATAAAAATTGTCATTTTTTCGGTTTTAAATTAGGTGTTTGATTCTTTGGGATTTGTTTGTTGGTAATTATGAGTTCAAACTAACTCAGCGGATCTAAAAGCTAAAAACCTAAACCAAAAGCTGAAAATCAAAACTAAAAACCAAATCTTAAAATTAAAATCCAAAACCAAAAGCTGAAAACGTATGTTGTATTTTTGCTTTTGTTTTGTTTATTTACAAAATAAACTATTGCAATTTATTTAAATAAAAATTGTCATTTTTTTCGGTTTTAAATTAGGTGTTCGATTCTTTGGGATTTGTTTGTTGGTAATTATGAGTTCAAACTAACTCAGCGGATCTAAAAGCTAAAAACCTAAACCAAAAGCTGAAAATCAAAACTAGAAACCTAAAAATTAAAAACCAAAAACCAAAATCTAAAACCAAATCTAAAAATAAAAACAGAAACTAAAAAGTAATACAAAACAATCATCACCACAAATTTTGGATTACTGATTTTATACCAAAACATACTTTAAATAAAGACAAAACCTAATTATAAAAACTTTTAATCAAAAAAAATTTCCGCGCTTTCAAGCGCGGGTCAAAATCTAGTAAATGTTTGTTTTAAAGTTAGCGACGTCAGGAAAAATGTTGTTTAGATAGTGTGGTCCATTTAATCAATTTCGTAGAAAAGATAGATCTTTGCATATAGACGATAATATATAATACTAGATGATAATCTACGCGCATGCACGGAGTTAACTTTTTATACTACAGTATTTATCGATTGTAAAACGAGGAATACAAATTTTGGTATCTTAAATTATCATAGACATGGACGTTTAGGGCTTTCGTCGGTTTTGGTTTGATTGAGAATTTTACTAATTACCGGGTTGAATTAAGTTTGGTTCCTTCCTAATTCATTTTGGATTGGATTGTAACCAATATCTAAATGCATCCTAAAATATATTTTTTTAAACCTCAAAAGTTGATAAAAAATTCAAAAATATTTAAATTATTCTTAAATCTAATTTAAAATTAGTTAAACTATCTAAACTAACTAAAAGATATTAATAAAAAGAAAATAAAACAAACTACAAAAATCTTTCGAATATTATAATTTGTATCTACTATCCTTAAACCTTTTTCACTGAAATTTTTAAATTAATATATTTATAATATGAATATCTACTAATGATACTTCATATTCGTATGATTTATGATTATTTGTATCTTGTTTGAAAAATTTATGATAATTTGTATCTTGTTTAGAAAAAACAAAGTTAAACCATTGATCATAAAATTTCCAATGTGAGATTTTGCTCTTCTTAGTAATTTATGATCGTTTAAAAAAAAATCAAAATATAACATATAAGAAAAATTTTAAAGTTTTTGATTATATATTTAATGTGATTGCTTAATTTATTTTAATAATGTAAAATTAAAAAAAAAAGAGAGTGGACACAAAAATATGTAATATTCATAATAATTAACTTTATATATATGTTAATCATATTAAGTAATTCTGTAACTTTTATTTAAAGAAATAAAAGATATTGTTTTGTACACTCCTAGTCATTTTAATAGTTAGTTTAATAAAAAAGTATAATATATTTTTATATGGACTAACTTATTTTTCTAAGGATTATAAGAATCGTTTTGTTGATGACATGTGGCTACGAAAACATGTTGTAATGCTCCGGTATAATATAGGGGACATATCTCAGTTTCCAGGGTGTTGTGTGAGATTAGACACTCAATTTATGGTCCTCCCACAAAGAAGTTGCTTCTTCTGCTTGGAACCCAGTCTCAAACCTGTGATTGTCTTCTCCATTCAGCAACAACAACAAAGCAGCAGATATTTTAAAATAAGTTCCACTGGCTTGTTATGTATAGTCCTACTGAATAACGGCCATTGAGATAACAAATACAGCTTCAAATACGTAACAATAAACAATTAAAAAACAAAATTAATATGTCTATGTAAAAAGTCAATCTCTCTCTGACACAGGTCCCAATGTCAAACCCTTGGTCTCACAACCACCGTGCTTCCGCCCTCCTTCCACCGCCTCTTACCGCTGGTGATAGTCGGAATTCTGTTCCCCCTCAGCCTCCTGATCCACCCGACCCAGCCATCTTCCCTCCTCTCTCTCCTTCTATTCCCAAATCACAACTTTCCCGTAAACATCTATCTTCCCCCCCAACTGTTACAGTATCTCCTACTGTTCCTACTTCAGACACTGAAATGGTGCTGGAGGTTAACTCGGATATGGCTGGAAAGCCAGCTTCTTTTTCAACTAGCTCTGTTAACAATTCCTCTGTTAATGGAGACCAATGCCCTACTGTTACTGCTTCCACAGGAACAGAGAAATTCACCATTTTAAAACCTAAGTCTTCCTCTCCTCTTAATACTAACCATGCCTCATCTCCACCTCTAGCCTTTGCTAAACCAGTCTCAAACTCACCAATCCTTAACTCCCCACACTTAACCCCTAAAACCGCTTCTTCTCGAAACCCTAACCCTACCCTGAACCCTTCAGCTCCTTCTGTTAACCCTGTATCTCCTAATCCTTCTCTCACTACCACTCCTCCCTTTATCCCGGCCAGTAATCTACCTCCACCCATTAACCCTAACCCTACCTTAGTTGAAAAGATCCGTAGGTCTGAAGATAAACCTTGAAGCGCCTCGCTCCTCTTCAGTTCTCTGATACGGGGAGGCCTCGTGTCCTTATTCCAGATGAAGTGTTCCAAAAAGGGGCTGATCTTCATAAAGATTTCATTGTGTGCTACTTCAAAGGAAGACCTCCTCCCTACAGTCAAATCCAGAGCGTGCTGAATCACATGTGGGGAAAAGGCAAGCGACTAGAAATTCACAATAATCCTATCTCCAGATCAGTCTTAGTAAGAATAACAAGTGACTACCTGAAGTGTAAAATTCTTGAGAAAGGAATTTGGTATGTGGGTGACTCCATGTTCCACACGGCTCAGTGGACCTCTGCCCACTCTAGCCAAGCTCCATCCCAGCAGTCAATTCAAATATGGGCTCATCTTCACGGTGTCCCTCTCGACTTAAGACACCAAGACGGCTTGAGTTTGGTGGCTGGTTTGGTTGGAGAACCAAAGGAAACAGATGACTTTACTAAAAATTTAGTAAGTCTCACTCTATCTCACGTGAAGGTGGAAGTGGACCTAACAAAGGAGCTTCCTACTGTTGTCGAGTTTACTAGGCAGTCGGGAGATGTGGTTGAAGTTCTAGTCACATACCCCTGGCTCCCTCCGACTTGTAGTCATTGTAAAGAGCTGGGTCATATCGCCAAAAACTGTCTCTTACTCCCACTTGACAAGCCTGCGGGTCCGGTTAATAAGGATCCTCCACCAAAGTCGGCAGCTGTACCTGCAAATGTAAACACAACCCCAAAATCAGCAAAAGAAAAGGAGATACCATCGGCCTCTACTGCAGATAAGACTAACGCAACTCGACAATCTCGTACTCCTACTAAACAATCGTTGGTCTACAGGCCTAAGAGAGCTTCCTCTGCGGATGGAGTGTCTTCAACGTAGCCTTCTGCTGTGGTTTTCACCGAGAGCCCTGTTTTGCCTTCCCCTAGTAATGAACATGCTCCCACCCCAGCTTCTTATCCCAAGCCTTTTGTTCAAAGCTCATTACCTATCTCTTCAAACCTCCCCCCACCATTCCCCCAAAACACACCATTCCCCACTTCTATCTCCCCAATAAGTTCCTCTTTTGACTTAACCCATGAGCCACTAAATCAACCTACCCTTAAACGCTCCCGATCTAACCCTCTCATCACCTCCTACCCTTCCATAAATCTCACCCTAACCAATAACTCTGACGCTTTTATAACCCCGGTTCCCTTAACCCTTCAATCTTTATTATCAGCTAACCCTTTCTATGCTTTGTCCGATGACTCTGCTGTCCCACCCGAGGGAGAGCTCCCCTCTTCTCAATGAGTGCTAAACTCTTTTTTTGGAATGTCCGTGGTCTAAATGACTCGGATAAGCACGCCCCGTTTTGTCAATGGCTGTCTTGCCATAAACCTATTTTTGGAGCCCTATTGGAAACCCATATTAAAGATCATAACTTAAGTCCCTTGATGTCCAAACTCTGTCGCAACTGGAGCTTCGCTTCTAATCACAGTTCTGATCCTGATGGAAGGATCATTATTATCTGGCAACAGCCTGCATCAGTGACTCTTCTTCACCAAACAAGACAAACTCTCACTTGTGAAGTCACAATGCCTGGTTGTAGCCCGTTTGTTTACACAGCAGTGTATGCTGCTAATACTAGAGAGGAGCGCTGTGACTTGTGGGTGGACCTCCTAAACATTCATTCGTCACTTTCCCTTCAAATGATTCCCTGGATTATTGGAGGAGACTTCAACGAGATAACCCACCCTTCAGAGCACTCTCTTTTAGAGGTTAACACCATTACTTCACAGATGATTGAGTTCTCTGATTGCCTCCGTCAACTTGGTGTGTTTGATCTGCGCTTTCATGGGCCTTTATTCACTTGGTCAAACCACAGGTCGGAAATGCCAATTGCAAAAAAGCTGGACCGTCTTCTTGTAAACTCTCAATTTGTCTCAGCGTTCCCAAATAGTACCACCTACTTCCTCCCAACCCTCACCTCTGACCATAGCCCTTCTCTTACCGACCTATCCCACCAACTCCCTGTTTATGGAACTAAACCATTCCGCTTCTTTAACTACCTCACTAAACATCCGCTATTCCATCAGTTGGTACTGGAAGCTTGGAATGAGGCCGGAAGCATGGCTATAAATTTGGCAGACCTGTGTTGGAAACTAAAATGTGTGAAAAGAGTGCTAAAAAATCTAAACAAAGATAACTTTTCAAATATTCAGGTGAGAGTTAGTGAGGCTAACTGTTTGTTACAAGATGTGCAGGTGCGTGCTTTGGAAAATCCCAGTGAGGAGACCTTTCAAGAAGAGCGTGATCTACTTCAGCGTTGGCTCTTTCTACGTTCCATTGAGGAAAGTTATTTTCGACAGAAATCTAGAGTTAATTGGCTACAGGAAGGGGACCAGAACACAGTTTACTTCTTCTGGGTATTTCAAACGCGAATGAACTTCAATTCAATTAGATCTTTCCAACTTCCCTCTGGAGATTTTATTACGGACCCTATTGGTATGGGATACCTTGTTGTTAACCACTTTCAGAGTATTCTAGGGCCTGTTAACTATCACTCACCTGCTATCTACTCTTCTCCTATTTGGTTCCATGAGTTATTGGGGTTCTCTTGTCCTGGATCACTTATCTTGTCTCTACAGTCTATCCCAAGCGGCGAGGAGATAAGTAAAATGATGCTCAGGTTAAACCCGAACAAGGCTCCGGGACCGGATGGACTAACTTCGGGATTCTTTAAAGCTTCATGGACGTTTTTGGGGGAAGAAGTAACTAAATCTATTACTCAGTTCTTTCACAGCGCGTTCCTTCCTACCTCGACAAACTCTACTATCTTGTCGCTTGTCCCTAAGAGGCCGGGAGCTTCTGCAATCACTGATTTTCGCCCCATAGCCTATCTCAACACTATTTATAAAGTGATATCGCGACTCCTAGTCAAGAGGTTAAAACCACTGCTCCCCTCCTTAATAGTCCCTAACCAAACTGCTTTTGTTAAGGACAGGTTGTTGGTGGAAAACACTGTCCTTGCTGGAGAGCTGGTGAATGGATATCATAAGGCTCAAGGTCCCAAACGAATCACTATTAAGGTTGATATCGCCAAGGCGTTTGATACACTATCTTGGGAGTTCCTATTTAATTGTTTAGAAAGCTTCCAACTCCCTAGTCTGCTACTCAAGAGGTTGAGAGCTTGTGTTTGTACCACGAGCTTCATGATTGGTTATAATGGGAGTGTGCAGGGTTATTTCAAAGGGAAAAGAGGATTACGTCAAGGTGACCCATTATCTCCATATCTGTTTGTCATTGCTATGAATGTCCTTTCAGTTATGCTTAACAAGGCGGCATCAGATATGAGAATCAAATATCACTCCAAATGCTCTTCTTCGAAACTCACTCACCTTTGCTTTGCGGACGATCTCTTAATATTCATTGATGGCTCACTCTCGTCTGTCCAGAAAGTACTCCAGATCCTGAGAGAATTTGAGTTGCGGTCAGGCTTGGCTGTAAGTGTTCAAAAATCATCTTTCTTTGCTTCTGGTCTCACTCAACAGGAGTTGGATACGATCAAAGCTTCAACAGGAATGCCTCATGGTTCTCTTCCCGTCAGATATTTAGGGGTTCCCCTAAACACTAAAAAGTTTTCTCTCATCAACTGTGAGGTCTTAATACAGCAGGTCAAAGGGCGGTTTAACTCTTGGAGTGTCAAGTCTCTGAGCTTTGCGGGTCGGCTGTTACTAATTAAAACTGTCATTGCTGGGATCAACAACTTCTGGTGCTCCTCTTTTATCCTTCCTAAGGCTTGCATCAAGAGAATTAATAGCCTTTGCGGATCATTCCTTTGGCAAAGAAAGGTGGAAGGATCAGGCACGGCAAGAGTTTCTTGGGAAACAGTGACGAGATCTAAGAGTAATGGAGGATTGGGTATAAAGGATTTGGTTACATGGAACAAAGCTTGCTGTCTAAAACTGATTTGGCTTCTCTTCTTGCAGTCAGGTTCGGTTTGGGTGGCTTGATTTACTAAAGAGGTGTTAGATGGAGATCTAAGTAACTACTGGACAGTGAAAGTTAATCCTAAACATTCATGGCTAGCTAATAAACTCATAAAGCTTAGGGGAGAGGTTTATACCTGGATTCGGATGTCAGTGGGAAATGGGAGAATGTGTAGATTTTGGACGGACAATTGGTCACCTTTCGGCTCGTTGGAGCAATTCCTACCGCGTGTCACAAGTACTCGTCTTGGTATCCCTGCTAATGCTACTCTTGCTGATCTCTTTGTCAATGGTCAGTGGGTTCTTCCACCTGCAAGATCAGATGAATTCCTATCATTGCAAATTCACTTAACTACAATCTCCTTAGATGATCAAGAGGACAGCTATGAATGGGTCCTTAATGACAAACCATCACCTCGTTACTCGACTGGAGATGTTTACAAGAAGCTGAGGGCAGAGGAGGCTGTAGTCCCATGGGCGAAAGTGGTTTGGATTAGTGGTGGTATACCAAAGCATGGATTCTTAACTTGGCTATTTGTTCTTGATCGTTGCCCTACTAGAGACCGTCTTCTTCGTTGGAGGCTGCAAACTGATTCGACTTGCCTCCTCTGCAACACTGCTGCTGAATCGCGAGACCATCTATTTTTCCTCTGCCCCTATGCCTGGGCTCTTTGGCAACTTGTCTCGGTAAAAGTACAACTCACACCAACTCGGGCTTGGATTGATTCGCTGCTGCAGATGCAGAACTTGCAGGCTAATCGCCACCTAAAACGCTTAACCCTTATTGGATGGCAATCAACACTCTACTGGCTTTGGACTGAAAGAAATAACCGGCTACACAGGCAGCGATTTCTATCAACTGATGCTCTCTTCCGGCGATTGGATAGGCAAATCAGGGACAAGATTCTCTCCTTCCGATCAACATCGCCTGCAACTTCTTCTCGCCTAATGCAGATGTGGCTCTGATCACATTCTATCGTTCCTTTCCTCTCCTTTAAATGGGCTTCTTTGATCTAAACTATGGGTTTCTAATGGGTCTTTTTATTACTAGGCAAAAGCAATTGGGCTCGGTTTGACTATAGCCTTCGGGCTTGTAATCTTTTTACACTTCTTTTGCATTTTAATTTAAGAAAGCCTTAGTCAAAAAAAAAAAAAAACAATAAACAATTAAGTAATAAAATGCAAAAATATAGACCAATGCTTAACGTTGGAAGACAAACGATAAAAGGCGTTTTTGTCTTACAAAAGAAACTTCAACAATACTCCATCTAGGGGAAGTCTGTATCCGAGTAAACAGTTTTGATCGTATCTCCAGTAATCAGTTTGCAAAGATTCATCCATGTTCTGATCTGCATTGGTATGCAAAATCCACATTTTGAAAATCAAAATCCTGAAAGTACTCAGATGCATCTTGGAGCTGAGGATAGCCCTACAAGACACATCAAACCGGTATTAGATAAACAAAACTCTTCTGGTTTAGTTATTGGTCAATGTAGAACTGTATATAGACATAGAAGAATCAAAAATCTGGTGAAATCCAAATGTCGGAAAAAACTTGGTTTACCGGATCTCTATAATATTATTCGAGAAGTCAGTTTCCAATGTGTCGCTTTCACATTCACTCTCACGATGGTTGATTATACTGATACCATTAATGAATTAAAAATAGTATTATTAATTCTTATGTTTAGTTTCCTTTTCAAAAATTTCCAAAATATATGTAATAAAAAGGAAATTTTTTTATAAAGTCACAAAACCAAATTGAAAACAAAAAATATATGTATATATATAATATGATTTCATAAAAAAGGAAAGTTCACAAAATAGTAATAATACATTTAAAAATATTTTAAATGACATAAAATATACTTTTAGAGTAATAGAAATAGTTTATAATTAGTATTATTGAAAATTTTTATTTACTTTCATATATTTAGTTGACTGTAATATCTTTCAATTACTGAAAATTATCTATAAATTATATTTTCTTATATAATATTATTTTCAGATACAATCACAATTTTGTGTAGTGCTTATTTTTAAAAGATATTAGAAACTAAGAATAAATTTAACAATAAACATCGCTTGATCAAATAATTAAAAATTAATTTAATGAGCAAGATATATGATATTTTATCATTATTAAAATTATTTGTTTTCTTAATATTAAATTTTCTTTTAAATTTTATGTTCTTATGTTTGCGAAACTAAATATAGCCATAATCAAAATACCAAAGCAAATCTAAATTCCCAATTTTAAGATTATTTAAAATAAATTTCAGTTTACATTCAATAAATCTAAAGCATAAAGTTATTTAGAATTTTTAAATATTTTAATTATTGTAAATATTATTGATATGTGTTCATGAGCTTCCAAAAATGTATCAACTACTTATGCATGTAACCTTCTATTGATCATCGGATAATTCAAAACATATTAACAAATGAAAAAAATATTAACCAACTCTTACAATTTTAGTTATTTTTAAAAATTTATATATATACATGAGACTTTAGAATATCATTGTTATATTAATTTACGTATTTTGGAATCAAACATTTTCGTTAATTTTTAATTCTTTCTAGTCACAATATATCTTAAGTTATACATAATTTTCCTAGAATATATTTACATATCTAAGACAACACCCACTATATATAAATAAGCAATTAATTAAAAATTAATATATATTAAAAATATTACAGTTGAATTTAAAGATGAAATCCAATTTATCCAAATGATAACTAAATCAACCGTAAAAACAACAAAATCGACTAGATATAACATATATAAAATTATAGTATAACTAAAGTAATAAAATATTATTAATATAAATGAGGCATGCAAATTGTAAACTAATTTAAAATTAAAAATAAATAATAATCAATTATTATCATATATATATATATATACTTTAAAAATATTTATATCCGTGCATGAGCACGAGACAATCACCTAGTTGATAAATGCACGGCATCGAGTTACATTTATAAATGCACTGAACTTTCTCCTGATCCAAGTGTTTGTTCACTTACATGTATACTCGAGTTAGTCTTGATCTCATTCTTCTTAACCACACGGCATAACACAAAAGCTCCATATAGTTTATGTAATTAAATACATTAAATTATCATTTTCTCACTAAATTTATACATTCATATTAATTTTAGGACATGCACTCTATGAATTATATTAATGTTTGCACATATGTGGAGGCCATCCATCTATATACATATTATATGTTAACATAAGAGAATACGTAGATATGTAAACATATATATATATATATATATATATATATATATATATATAAAATAGTTCATGTAGATTTTATTTTAAAAATTTTGTATACTCATTTTACTTACATTTTAATATATACATATTTTTACATATATTTCAAATCAATTTTAAGGTTATATTTCGAAAATCCCCCCTCCCCCCCATAAAAAAATAATATTTATTTATTTATGGCATAAATATATGTATTGTCAAATTTATGTATCTATATAGGAATAACAATAGTTTTATTTTTTAGTTGCATTTTTTCTTAACATGTATTAAAGAATTTATGTGTGTTTTGGCAACAACACTTATACTTTATTTTAAAGTAAACCAGTTTACTAATATTTCTTTTTATTAATTTGTAAAATAAACACCAAAAACTAAAAAACTAAATCTAAAACAACCATTTCATGTTTTTCTTAAAACTAAAACTGACTACAAAATCAAAACCAAAAAGCAAAAACTATTTCCAAAAATGAAATACCAGAAACCAAAATCCTAAAAGTAAGAAAACAAACATCACCTAGAACTATACATAGATCACATCTTATAAAAAATTCAAAACAGTTTTGCACCTTTTATATATTTTTTTTCTTTTTTTTACCTAAAGCTATTAAAAAGTATTTGGACTTTGTACGTTTTTAGGGAAATTAGAAAGTTGAATCTTTCACAGTTTTTTAGAAGTAGCTGATGGTCTAGTGGTTTCAACTCACTTTCTCACACATGACTAGTCGAGGTCACAGGTTTGATACTCGGGGATAGGAGAGTGGTCGCAGATGGTCTGGGCCTTTCAAAAATCTTGTGCTCGCAGATGGTCTGGGCCTAAGGCCTAGAGGTTTTTCGGGTATGCCTTGAGGATTTCTGTACGGGTGCCCTTCGGAGTTGAGCCAGTCACTATAAAAAAGTTAAACCTTTCATAGTTTTTTTTTGCACCAAAAAAAATATTATAGAAAAAAATTATAAAAACTCTATTTCATTAATTAACCAAAATTCTACCATCGCTCTTCGTTCTTTTTTTAATCTCTCTCCATCTTCTTATTACAAATATATTTTTTTCTTTTTTAGGTCATTTGACAGCCGATGTTTTTATCTAGACAAAACAGATTTGTAAACTTCTTTCTACTCCAATTATTCTGCTACTGTTACAATCAAAACCAGTGGGGACCTAATTTAGGTACAGAAAAAATCGGCTGTATTCAATTAGTTATTTTCTGGCTTGTGAAAAATGAGCAAGACATGTTCAATATCGCCCATGTGACATAGCTTTATCCTTTCTTCCATAATTTATCAGCTCTAGTGCAGTTCAAAAATTTTGTTTCCGAATTGTAAAATGCGAGACAAATGTGGTATGGTTCTAATAGTAACAAAAACATATAAATACATAAGTGTATATATATATTTTTGTTACCATTTACAGTGGTGCATTGCGGTCCATTACTCTTTGAAACCTAGTGTAATGGCTTTTAATAGACGTGGATTCCATGCATAAATATATATATTTTTATTGTACATTCAGTAGTTTCTTGAGTTTAAAACATTTCAGAAACATTATCAATGCATTATATCCAAATTTGGCTAAAAATTAACAAAGCTGTTTTTTAAAACTTAGCAATTATAAGAAAAACCTCATATATGATTGGTAAGGATTTTACAAAAGTTATACAATTTTTAAGGTAGGTCTAATCATTTTACCTGGACATGAAAAGTCTAAACCGAAACCGACCTGAAATTACATAACCCAACAGAACAAAACATTTAATTACAAGTATTTAACATGGTCCAAAATTTCTCTTTAACCAGAACCAAAAAGAATTGGGATCCGAAGATACTCTATTCGAATAGATCCAACTTGATAAGAACAAATTTATACCAGATCTGAAAATATTAATATTCAAGATTATTACTCCATATTTTCTAAATTTTAATTCATGATTTAGTTGTAATGACTTTTTTGTGTAATTTTTGTAACACTTTCACGTAAAATAAAATTTAAATGTCAAATATACAGTTTGGAAATGTTTAAATTCAATTATTAATAGTATTTTTGATTATTTGTAAAATTTTAAATAAATATAATGGATTTTAGTTAAATTTGATGGATTTGAGTATTTTGAGTTTTTACGAGTCCTAAATATCCTACTCTAGGGTTTAGTTATATATCCTTTGTCATTGTGGAACTTTAGCTAAATTAATTTTAGTGGGGGACGTTAAATCAAAATTTGGCTAAAACTTATCAAAACATACTTTTTGAAACTTATCAATCTATACTATTATTTAAGAAGTAAATTTGCTTAGTTGTCATGTTCTCCATAAGTTTAGGTAATTGTTTATTTATCATATTTTTAATATTCATATATAATTTATTTCAAAATACAACGATTTTATATGAATATATAATATTTTAGAAAATAAGATAATTCTTGTGAATTATGTTGTTATCTACAAATATATTTTATATATAAAACTTAAATTTTAAATTAAGAGATAAAATTAATAATGTTATATTTTAGAAAAGAAGGTAATTCTTATGTATTATGTTGTTATCTTGAAAATATATTTATATTATATAATTTAAAAGTAAAACAGAACAATTATTTAAGAAGTGAATTTGCTGATTCATTAATTTCTCCATGATTTTAGGTAATTTTAATTATATGTCATAATTTCTTTAATCTTATATAATTATAATATAATTAAAAAAATTATCACATTATATTTTGAGAAAATAAATAACTTATGCATTAAATTGCTATCTTGAAAATATGTTTTTCTATTATAAAATTTAAAATTAAGATATAAAAAATTATAATCAAATGTAAATTAAATAAAATATTTGTCTAAATATTATAATTAAATATAAATTAAGCAAAATAATTATAGAAATATATTTTTTAAATATTTCTGATGTTTTAGTTTTGTCATTGATAATTATCTGATGTTTCCTTGGTACTTTTGAAAACATAAATAATAACTTATTATGTTGGTTTTTAAATTAATCATTATGCTGATTTTTAAATTAATTGAACATCAGCTAATAAATATTCATAAGATAATTATGCCCGCAAGTGCGGGCAAAACACCTTGTAGTTAAATATAAAGAAAGCAATGATGATTTATCAACTTCTCCATGATTTTATATTTTGCTTATTTATCATATTTTAAAAATTTCATATATAATCTATTAAATAATAAAACCACTACAAGAAAACGTTGTCATAGCGACTAGGGATTACGACTACAGATGTGTAGTCGTAATTTTACTTCGCATTACGTCTAAAAAAGCATTAGTCGTAACTCAGAGGTTAACTTGCTACCAATATATATAGACGTACATTAGTCGTAACATAACGACCAATATACGACTACATGTCCGTGTAAACGTACTCTGGTCGTTAAGTTACGACTAGTGTACGACTACACGTGTTTAGGATTTCGGTCAAGGCTTTAATGGTAGGTTGATGCTAATTGGTCGTAATGTACGACTCTATTACGACTAAATGATGGTACGAGATGCTAATTAGTCGTAAAAATTCGAAGCTAAGTAGTCGTAATGTCCCCTATAAAAGAACCATCGTTTTCTCCCAAAAGACAAACAAAATTTTTAAAATATTTTAGATATAGTGTTGAAAGATTTGAAAAAGAAGAGAGAAAGGTACTCGGATCAAAACTCCGAAGAGATCAATACGAGACGAACGTTGAAACGTTGGTTTCGCATAGAATCCACGGAATTATGATTCTAGTATCCTTCTTCTCTTCTTTTCCAAATATTTCTAAACTAATATTTGAAATATATTAATAAAGAGAGATGATAATTGAGTCGAAGAGTTTTAAAATGTAAGAAAAAGAGAGAAAAAAGACACTGGGATCACAACTCCAAAAAGATTAATGCGGGACTAACATTGAAACGTTGGTTTCGCTTAGAATCTATGGACTTGTGATTCCAGTGTCTTTCTTCTCTTTTTTTTTTTAAATATATTACAAATGTAGTCCCTAATTGGTCGTAAAGGCCATTTATCACTCATTGGTTGTAAATTTACGACTAATATACATCTAATATATTTTACCACCAATTAACTACTATTTGGTTGTAAATTGGTCGTAAAATTGACACTCATTGGTTGTAAATTTACGACTAATATACATCTAATATATTTTACCACCAATGAACTACTATTTGGTTGTAAATTGGTCGTAAAAGTGCTACCATATTACGACTAATTTTTTTGCATCCATTTTGCATCTGTTTAACTACTAAGTTAACTACCTACCAAAATCGAAATTTCTCTATAAATATGATCTTCTTCCTCATTCTTAAAACGGGAAAAAAAAACAGAAAACTTTTTTTAAAAATGTCTAGAAATATTTATGAGATCCGGAGTTGGATGTATGCACATAAAGATTCAAGAGGAATAGTAACTGATAAATTTCTCAACTATACAAGATTACCCACCAGCGTTCTGATGGGACTTTTGTGCATCCTCAAGCAGAGAAGATCTACAACGAGGTAGAGGCTCGGATCGAAGAGGTCCAGACTCAGATGTCGCAACAAAATCCGGATGCTCCACCGGTCCAACTTATAACCATCGACCAAGACAAGATTTTCGAGCAGGTAAATTATTTTAATTTTTAACTTTATTAACATTTTTAATTTTTTATTAAATTTTCACATTTTTACTTAATTATATAAATATAATTAGTAAATAGAATTTGATCTTTTGTAGGTTGCTCCGAAGAAAAGGAGACGTATTGTTGGGATTGGGACGGTGAACGATGTCCCGAGGGCGAGGGCCGAACATGCAGCAAGAATAGAAGAAGATTCCTCTCTCCGACGGGAACTAGCAGCTGCCAACAAAGTCATAGACGAGCATAAAGACAAGTTCAAGGCTATGGCGAATATGTTCGATCTTATGATGGAGACCTCGAACCCAAACCCGACGGTTGCAAATGCATGGCAAGNTCATAGACGAGCATAAAGACAAGTTCAAGGCTATGGCGAATATGTTCGATCTTATGATGGAGACCTCGAACCCAAACCCGACGGTTGCAAATGCATGGCAAGCTCTACGTCCGAGCTTTAACCCCGACCCCACTCCGGAAGAGCAAGTGGATATTGATCGACGTGCGGAGCAGCACACTTCCGAGTTCTTCCAAGACATCAACCTCAACAAAACACCTTAGTTTTTCGGTTTTTTGTATGAATACTTTATATATTAATTTTCTTTAAAAAATCGAATTAAAAAACAAAAATTTAAAAAAAAAATCAAATTAAAAAATCGTTTTATTTAAAAATAAAATCAAAATTGGTCGTAAATTAGTCTTTGAT
Source organism: Eruca vesicaria subsp. sativa (assembly GCA_932364175.1). Taxonomy (NCBI): domain Eukaryota; kingdom Viridiplantae; phylum Streptophyta; class Magnoliopsida; order Brassicales; family Brassicaceae; genus Eruca; species Eruca vesicaria. Next base: position 21,406 of record CAKOAT010369598.1, read on the forward strand.
TTACGACTAATCGACAACAACTGTCGAAGTTACTTAGTTGTAATATTTTGACTAAGTAACTACTAATGTTTACGACTCATGAACTACTACATGTATTACGACTACTTAACTACTACCTATATTACGACTAATTAACTACTAAGTAATTTACGACCACGTTACGACTACGAGTGTCACCTCAACTTTACGACTAATGCATTAGTCATAATATTACGACTAGGTTACGACTAATTCTGCATTACGACTAGCGAATAACGACCAATTGGTTTTCGATGTTAATTGGTCGTAATGTTACGACTACGTTACGACTAATTGTGCATTACGACTAGCGAATAACGACCAATTGGTTTTCGATGTTAATTGGTCGTAAATGGCATATTACGACTAATTAACAACCAATAGTGTAGTCGTTAGACACATGTTTTCTTGTAGTGAGCGAATGTATACTAATAATACTAGATTTAAAAAATAAGATAATTCTTACGTATTAGATTGTTATCTTGAACATATATTTTCTTTTAGAAAATTTAAGTGAATTATCTAATTTGTAATTTCTCCATGATTTAGATAATTTTGATTATTTGTCATATTTTTAATAATTTCATATAAAATTTATTCTAAAATAAAAACAAATTTCTATTAAAAATTATATTTTGAGAAAATAAGATACTTCTTATGTATTATATTGTTATCTTGAAAATATATTTTTTAATAGCAATAAAAATTAAGATAGGAAAAATATAATTAAAATAAATTAAAGCAACCATTTGTAAAAATAGATTTTTAATAATATTTTTTCATGTGAGTGTTGTCATTTATAACTAATTTTAAAATATATATTATAACTTATTATATTGATTTGAATTAATAAAATATAGACTAATAATAAATTGTAAGAAAATTATGCCCGCAAGTGCGGGCAAAACACCTAGTTATCATTATAATAGTATCACATAAATCTTTGCAACACATAGGGTTTGTCGTTGGTAACGGTTGTAAATTTTTGACAGCTTTTAAAGAACTTTCTACATCATTTGTTGCTAATCAAGTTTTTAAAACTGTACATACCACATCTTATCAAAAACTCAAAACAGTATTTTTCACCACTTTCATGCATTGTTTTTTAACCTAAAGCAATTTAAATCTCATTGGGTCTTCTCAATGCTGTGATCTACACAAAAATAAAGTTTTTTTTTTTGAACTGACAACAATAATATTATTTACATAATTACTAACTCATATATTTTTTTCATATCCCCGATTGTTTTTTACTGCAAAAATAAAGTTACAGCATTAAAATGTGTAAACTGATTAATTCTACACTAACTAATCTACTGTTACAGTAAAATCAAATGGAAACACAATTTAGGTTAAAAAATCAGCTACATTCCGTTTTTGGTGTGTGAAAACTGAGAAGGAAGAATCGAACAATTCAATATACTTGTAAATTTTAGAAAAAAATAAAGAAAACTGAGAAGGACAATTATCTTTTCATTTTCATCGTTGAGGGAAGGAAAACGTGTACAATAACTAACTAAACTTGTCGCCAAAATGGCTATAAATATCAAACCATTTTCCATCCCCAAATCACTCTCATTCTCATATTAACACTCAGGTACTCTCTCTCTCTCATTTTTTCTTTACATTTGCATGTGAATTTATGTGGAGTTTGAGATAACAAAGTACTATGTTTGTTGCTCCTTGGTTCGGTCTTAGGTTTTTGTGAAAGACGAGAAGGCAATAATGTCTAAAAAGGTGGGAGCAATGGGTGGTAACATGGGGGCAGAATTTGACGATGGTGTTTTCGACGGCGTGAAGAAAATAACTGTGGCAATAGAGGGAAGTCCTTCTGACTGTATATCCTATATCAAGATTGACTACGGAAAGGACGGGAAACTTGACAGCCGTGAACACGGGACAATTCGTGGGGAACTAAAAGAGGTAATTAGGCAAAAATGAGGAAACATATTAAAAACATATTGGATTAACCAAGTCTTCAATTTTTCAATCACTCAATTCTTCTTTTTGATAATTTTGTTAACTAGACTATTCTAGTCCCTAATCTTATTGACCAGAAACGTTAAATTTTGTTAACTAAACTAGGGCTATTATCCGGGATCCAGATTCGATCCGAGATCAGCTCCGAAAATAGGATATCCGGGGCATCCGGATCCGAATCCGGATAGTAAAATCTCGTATCCGTGCAAACCGAATCCGGATCCAGATATCACAATTTTTAGGTCCAGATATACGGATCCTTGTTTTTAAAATATATTAATTTTTAATTTTATTAATAACTATATTTGATATATTAATATTTATACATAAAATTAGTCCTATAATATTATATCTTAACTTTCATAATATTATATATCATAAATATATTTATAAGTTGTGTAATTATATTTAATTTATATATTATTTTTAGATTTTTTTATATTTTAAAATATTTTTTTATTTATTCTTTAATTATTTTTACGGATCCGAATCCGGATATCCGTGGATATTACAATTTCTAGACCTATATCCGAACCTCGGATATCCGAAAGACACAAATCCGAGTACTAAAATTACGTATCCGACGAATCCGGATCCAGATACTCTAAATTTCCCGGATATCCGGATCTGTCCCACCCCTAAACTAGACTATTTTAGTCCATAGCTAGTTTTAATCAGCTAAATTGTTGATTACTATTAAGATCAAAATGATTTGGTGAATTAAAATGATGCTTTTTGACTGACACAAAAAAAATCATATTTTGCAGAATAAGTCAATTTTGACTATGTTATATAATTTATTTATTTCATTAATTATATTTTCTAATGTCAGCTATATATATACATGCAACGTAAATATCCATCCTAAAATAATAGCATAGTTTTACTTATGAAATCAATATATCTATTTTCTATCTAGCTATATGGTACTCTTCAATTCTTCTTAGTTTCTGTATAACTAATGATTTTATTTTATTTTTGTTTTGCGAAACTAAATCCAGTTTTCAGTGGATTATCCGAATGAATATATTGTATCCGTTGGTGGGAGCTATGATCAAGTTCAGTCATATGAAGCTGTGCTGATCAAATCACTAATCTTTAAAACCAACACTGGGAAAACATCTCCGGTATTTGGTGTGACAACTGGGACAGAACTCATGCTGGAGGGTAATAATGGAGGAAAGCTTCTTGGACTCTTTGGCCGCTCTGATAAAGCTCTTGATGCCATTGGAGCTTATTTCGACACTGGTTCACTAGGAGGTGTGGCACCACTCGGTGGTAAAAATGGAGCAGACTTCGACGATGGTGTTTTCGAGGGTGTGAAGAAAATAACTGTGGGAAAAGAGGGAGGTCCTCTTGAGTACTTTATATCATATATTATGATCGAATATGAAAAGGACGGGAAAGTTGAAAGCCGTGAACATGGCCACAGGCTTCGTGAAGAACCAGAAGATGAGGTAACAAAAATCGATCTCATGAATTTCGTTAGTCTTCTGAAAACTAATAATTTTTTTTTTTTTGGGAAACAAAATCCAGTTTTCGGTGGATTATCCGAATGAGTATATCACATCCATTGGTGGAAGCTATGATCAAGTTCAATACTATGAAACTGGGCTGATCAAAACACTATTCTTTAAAACCAACACTGGGAGAACATCTCCGGTATTTGGTGGGACAAAATCTGGGACAGAGTTCATGCTGGAGGGTAGAAATGGAAGAAAGCTTCTTGGATTCTTTGGACGGTCTGGTAAAGCTATTGATGCCATTGGAGCTTATTTTGGTCCACTAGAAGGTGTGGGAGTGGGACCGTTCGGTGGTAAAAATGGAGCAGCATTTGACGATGGTATNGGAGAACATCTCCGGTATTTGGTGGGACAAAATCTGGGACAGAGTTCATGCTGGAGGGTAGAAATGGAAGAAAGCTTCTTGGATTCTTTGGACGGTCTGGTAAAGCTATTGATGCCATTGGAGCTTATTTTGGTCCACTAGAAGGTGTGGGAGTGGGACCGTTCGGTGGTAAAAATGGAGCAGCATTTGACGATGGTATATTCATTGGCGTGAAGAAAATAACTGTCGCAATTGAGGGAAATGAATGTATATCATATATAAAGATTGAATACGAAAAAGACAGCAAAGTGGAGACCCGTGAACACGGAAAGGCTCGCGGAATACGAAAAGAGGTAGTAAAATGATTGTTATTGTTTAACATATTCTTGTTAATGAACCTTTAAATGTTACTGATCCATTTGTTTCTATTGAAATCCAGTTTTCGGTGGATGATCCGAATGAATATATAGTATCTGTTGGTGGGAGCTATGGTCATGTTGAATTCTATAAGGCTGTGCTGATCACATCACTAATCTTTAAAACCAACACTGGAAGAACATCTCACGTACTTGGTGTGACAACTGGGACAGAATTCATGCTGGAGGGTAAACATGGAGAAAAGCTTCTTGGATTCTTTGGACGCTCTGGTGTTGCTCTTGATGCCATTGGAGCTTATTTTGGTCCACTAGAAGGTGTGAGAGTGGGACCGTTCGGTGGTAAAAATGGAGCAGCATTTGACGATGGTATTTTCATTGGCGTGAAGAAAATAACTGTCGCAATTGAGGGAAATGACTGTATATCATATATAAAGATCGAATACGAAAAAGACAGCAAAGTGGAGACCCGTGAACACGGAAAGGCTCGCGGAATACAAAAAGAGGTAGTAAAATGATTGTTATTGTTTAACATATTCTTGTTAATGAACCTTTA